>OMNW01035190.1:0-27191 GCA_900303245.1 Selene dorsalis | reverse complement strand
CTGCTGATTTGTTTTCACTTTGGTTTTGTTTATTGCACATTTCTTAGCCTCACAGAGGAAAGTCACTGTGAAGCTGCAGTTTTTCTGGCTTTCTTACAAACACTGAAAAAGCCAAGACCACCGGCTTCAATGGGAATCAATCAGAGTAACACACAAAAAATAATAATAATAATAGTAAATAATAATAATCATTTACATTATTGCCTGACAACCAAACCCTGGAATTATATCTTTTGTTAATTTAAAAACTTTGGCCACATCCCCACTTTCCGCTGTCTCACCTTGGTCCCGCCCACGCTGATGATGCGGTAGACATTACGGTTGGAATCGTAGAAGAAGGACACGGTGACGGCATGCTTGCTGGCAGGGATCCAGTTCCTCTTGGTGGTAGGATCGATCTGGAAAACATGGGCCCGCGCACTGAAGATCGGCTGCTCCCTGCAGGGGGAAACACAGGGATAATGATGATGATGGGATGAGGGGTCAAAGTTCAAATACCTCCACAGGGTCACTGTCAACCATGATTTAGGAGTAACTGAATGTTAAGTTGTTGAGCAGGAAGATTTGGATGTTTTAAAATTGTAAGAAGAAAACAAAAATCTTTCTCCATGGACTAATTTTTTTTTTTCACGAGCTTAACACTTGCCCATTAAAAACATCTTCCATTAAGCCCATTACAGTACAATCTTGCTCGGTTTTTGCTCAAAATGGAAATCCTTGGTTATTTTCATCATGAGACATCTCCGTCACTCTCTCTGCCATCCAGGGACAGATGCTGGAATCATCCTTTGGCTCGCTCCTCCACTTTTTCCTGCGTCATTCACCAGTCGCCATACAGGGCTGTGACTTAACTGGCAAATGATGTTGACTAAAACGCTCTGAACCGTCTCCAGAGTGGTTCACCCTCCACCCTCTGCTCTGCTCCTGGCAGTGTTTGCAGAGATGTATCCTGGATACGAGGTAAATACATCAAAGCAACAAAGTCTCTGGTGCTGGGAAGGAGGTTCAGCCACTGTCGTGTGGTATGAATGGCAAGACTGTTAAAGGTCTCTCTCTCTTCTCCTCTTCAGCCGGGGTCAGTCCAGTCAGAACATTTATAACACTGGAAATTCCCACACTTTTTATATAAAATAAAGCAGCAGAGTACATGTGACCTGACAGCACGTAAAAGTTAGGTCAGTTTAAGTATTCAACCAAATTTTACTGCTGAAATTTTGAACTCATTATGGTGCTTGATGAAAGACATTTTACATTAATCCATCATATAGTTTTCACTTAAGAAAACAAATATGAAACTTGTGATATCCAACCGTTCATCTATATGTCTACACTCCTCACCCATGCCAGGTCACAGGGGGCTGGAGTTATTCCCAGCTGACACAGGGCGAAGGTGGGGTACATCCTGGACAGGTTGCTAGTCTATCACAAGGCAGATATATAGAAGTAACAGCCTTGCACACAGATTCATACCTACAGGGAATTTAGAGTCACCAGTCAACCTAATATGCACATCTGTGGACTGTGGGAGGCAGAGAGAGAACCCATAGAGAACTCACACAGACACAGAGAGAACAAAGAAAGCCCCCAGGTCCAGGAATCGAACCCAGGCCCTTTTTTGGTCCAGCAGTGACCAGTGCTACCCACTGTACCACTGAGCTGTCACTAGATGAAAAGTCAGGAGATCACACAGGTTCATCTTCCAGACATCATGGATAACTGGATCAAATGTCATGGCAACCCATTCAACACCGAGACTGAGGTGCTGAACGGACACAGTGACATCACTATCATCATCACTATCCCTCTAGCCACACCTCTAGCACAATCAATGACAGCTTCTACTTCTAATTCTACTTTGATGCACCAATAGAAACTTATAGCACCTCAATATAATAATTTAATATTTTTGATATATGCAAGAACTTTTGTTCCATTTGAAGTGACTGTTTTTCTCTCTCTTTCTCTGGGAAATAAATGATTAAAAATTCCACCTTCCTTTGTTCACTGTGCAGGTTGTCTCTCTAAAATGTCCTCAGATTGAGGCAGATTATTAACTCAATCCTGATGGGCATCAACACAAAGATAACACAAATATTGATAAGACTCTTTAGGTTCGTAATATCAGGGCATGGCGCTGCTGTTCTTCACTCACATCTTTCCTGCTCGTCTCCATCTCATCTAAACTTTGTACAAAAGGCCTAATTAAAGTATGAAATGGTAAAAAAAAAAAAAAAAACCAGGACACTTGTTCTTCTACGGTGTATTGTAAATTGTCGTGGCTGTTCCCAGTAGAACTGTGTGATTTTGGCCAGTCACTGCACATTTATATCTGACCCCATTAGTGACACACAAATCTAGTCTTGGTCTCTGTTAGTCTTCTCACCGTAGGAGATCATCATAAAACAGAAACCGCTGATGTTACATGGATGAGCGTGCTCAGTGTTTTGTGGACTGCCTGTGGAGATGTTGATATGAACAGTAGCATTTTGACGGCTCTCCAGTCTGATAATAACCTGCACTATAAGTCCTCTCATCTCACAGTAATCCCCCCTGTTGTCAGTGGATCTGCTGCTGATACACTGATCTGAGGTCTGACTGGGATGAGACACTAAGATGATTGCAGCCTGTTTGAAGCTGGGAGTGATTTGTGCTCTTTCTAGTGATGAACTGTCATCGTGGAAGAGTTTGACGTAATTGTTCTGGTTGTAAGTAGCTGCTTACTGCCCCCTGTCCTCATATTTCTGACTCCATACCCCCAGACTATCTGGTAGATTTTCAGCCAAATATTTGACATCTCAAGTTGATCTCAGGATACACTAAATATTATAACATTTGTAAAGAATGAGTACTGTTCATGTGCAAAGTTATCTTAACTGACCATGCATGAAATTGGTGGTATGTCCCTTTAACTGTAGAAAAATTCACCTGTTTGAACTCATCCTACCCTGAAGTCCTCCATTGCACTCCATTATACTTAACGAGTCTGAAACACAACCAGTGATATAACCTATAATAACAGATTTACTCCAAAACTTGAATGTTTCTTGTCAATAACATGGCACCTACATTTACCCACAATGCAGGTTACAACAGGCTTATGCTGACTCAAGTGACATCACTTGAAGCCTCGCTGCAGCTCCTCTGGGGCCACAAAAGTCTCTAAACAACTTTTTATACATATGCAGAAGTTCTCTTCAGGACTTTTTTTCTTTTAAACACTTTGACATTGGCAGAGCTGCAACTTAACTTAACTCTCAACCACCAGATGCACTAAAGTTATGTAAGGATTAACCCTAACCCCTAAATCCCTAAGAATATAACCTAAAATATATATACATGTAGGCTTGTATCTAATATGTTATGATTATTTTCTTGACTCAAACTCAAAAAACTCTCAGAAAAAAGGAGAAAAGTCGAGTAATTTCCTGAAAGGCTAAAACAAATCTTGTTTCTGCAGAAATTTGATATAAATTTCTTCCCAAACAACAAATCGTCACATTGAGAAGCTGCATTAAGTTTATAAACTGAATGAATAGTTTGAGCTCTGCTTGGTTATTTGCCTCGGAGGTTGTATACTTTTATTTAGCACTATGTCTCTGGGGCCAGGCCAACACTCACATGTTTGTTAAGGCCCACGAGGAGCAGTGGGAAAGGGGGGAAAGGTCCCACACTCAATTATAAAGTTGTCCTGTTATCATCATGTACTGACCTTGCCTGAGGTTTGGTGCCTGTTCTCTCCTGCTGAATATCTGGCATCTAATGGTGTCTACCTGAGAAAAATGCACAACTTCACCTACACTTGAACACAGGAATCAAACCTGCAACACGCCTACTAGAGGTATAAAACGCAGCATGTGCTCATATTTTTGCAGTCAGTCGCTTCTCCGGGATCTTCAGAGGCTCGACCTTCATCCTCAGCAGATGGATGTGGCCTACAGGGCTTAATGGGGGTGCCTAAGTATAACAAAGCCTGATAGTGATTGGACAGTGGTCAGGGGGCTGCACTTCTGGATGAGAAAGACCCCACTAATGCCTACAACAATCTACAATATCCTCAATCTGCTTTGCTGAGTTTCTCCTGTCACCCTCTGATCTGATCTAAATCTTTTATACACAGCTGTTCAACATTAGAGACACAGATTTCTGAATGAATAAAAGCAAACCTCTGTCATTTCTCTCAGTCCGTACCACACCTCCGGTCCTGCTCGTGCTGGAAGAAAAGAAGTGGCTGCTTGCAACTATGTAGTCTCTAAATAATCCACCTAACAGACAGCAGCGCCACAATATCCGATTTCAGTGAGCAGCCAACACAACTGGCTGTGGCAGCTCACAGCTGTCCTACTACAGATTAATACTGCCATGCCATAAGTGCCTCATAACAACAAACCTGAGTAACATGTAACTTATCACAAACACAGTTCACAAATCAGCTGAAAGAAATTAGCAGCTTTTGTTTGAACTCAGATATGATGGTTTTAATTGAACAGATTCATCAAGTCTGAAATGAACCTGCTGAATCTGTGTTAGTACAAGGGTGAAAAAAGAAACCAGAGCACTGCTCCAGATGTGCTGCATCATTAAAAAAAAAAAAAAAACCCTCACAGCACTGATGCTGCTGTGTAACACAAGTTTCCTTCCTCTTTGTGTGTTGCAACGTAACTAAAAATGTAACTTTACTTCTGTGTGGCTGGCATCCCAAGGTCAGGTTTAGTTTTTGGACAATAAGAAATAAATGAAACGAGGCAAAGCTGGTGGAGGCAACATGTCCTTACCTTTCTCTGTGGTGAGGAAACATCTTACAAGGTGACTGAGACTTCTCTTCTGCAGAAACGACACAGTTGAAGCATTAACCCACAAACTCTACAAATTCAAGCATTTTCTACATTTCACTGAAAGAGTTTGTTCCACAAACAAACTCATCACATCCAACTCTGAATTTTCTCACTGAGGCTAATTGAATGTAACCCAGCAACACTTACCCCATTTCCGTGTAAACCCTTATCGAGTCTGTTCCCTGGCAGTAATCGCACCCTCACCGCTCTCTCTCTCTGTCTCTCTCTCTCTTTGTCTCTCTCTCTGTCCCGGTCCCTCTCTCCTTTTTCTCTCCCTCTGAACCACCAGATGCTGAGACTCCTGCTTTATTCTCCAGGGGAGGCGTTTTTTTTTTTTTTTTTTTACTGCAAGGCGCCAAACAGCCTGCTGCAACCTGCAAAGTGTCAGCACCGTCCTGTCCTGGTCACCGGGGGTCTTGTTGCCGACCAGCCTGTGCGGACTGCCGGGGACTCACAGGCTGGACGCTCCGGAGCGCCGGAGCTCGACGACTGAAGTGACCGCGGTCCCGTCCGTGTCCATTGTTAGAGCCGAGGAGCAGCGGCCGCTCTCTGCCTTCTCCTCCTCCCGTCCTCTCAGCTCATCCCGGTGGTCACAGCTCTCTGCCCACAACCCCCCCTCCTCCTCCTCTTCGTCTACAGATTTCAGCTCTTCATCCAGCTCGCATTCAACAGTGGGACAGAGCCGACGGTAGAGTACCACCTGCTGGCTCCGCGGGCTCCGAGCAGCGGCTACAGCTGTGCGAGCCACTGAAGCAGCGAAACTGTGTCAACCTGCCTGCAGCCAATGAGCCTGCATGTGTGCATGCTGCAACCTGGATCTTATAGGTCTGCGTGGAGCTGCCAGTTTTCAGGCTTAATGAAGCATCGTCCCGGGGGAAAAGTCACGACCTAAAAAAAAAAAAGACTTCTTCAGAGTCACACTACAGCACACCCAGGGCCTATAGCTGTAACGCAACATACATTTATACATCATGAGGACAGGTATAGCTGCATGTTCTGTCCTGCAGTCGTGACGTGGGAGGGAAAAATGAGGAGAAAACAGTAAAATCAAGCTGAAGGAGAAAAAAAAGAAGCAAACTTTAATGTCCCAAGATCATCAGGAGGATTTCTGTGAGCATCATTTTTCAAAACTACCAACATCAATTAGTGGGAAGAAAAACAAAATGGTGCAGCCAGGAGGCCAACATTTTCAGTTCAGTTTTAAAAACAGCAACAAGCCAAATAAAGATCATCATAGAAAAAAATGATATATATTTATATATATATTAGAGGGAAACATCCAAATCAAAAAGTTACCCTCTAGTCATAGGACATGCAAAAGTAGGTCTTGGTAAAGACTGAGGTGGTCAGGGTTCAGGTGTTGTGTTGTTTTCCAGTTAGATCGAAATATGTCAATGATGTTGTGCACATAACTAAGAGTTATTTCATCCAGTTAGTGTCACAGAAATACAGAGAGCAAACAGGTTACTACTTCTCTACACACAATTCCTACATAAAGGAGATATATATATATGAGTCTGATGCCCTGTACAGGATGGGGCTGCCTCACGTCCACATCTGGAGTTGGACACAAACTGTCATCAGTTTGATGTCAATCAGGAACATGTAAAAAACACGTGGTACCAACTTGTGGACACAAGTTAAACCTTTGTGGTTGGTTATGTCTCTGTGGCTCTGAGAGCTTTTTACCGGGTCCTTTCGGCAACTCAGACTAACTTTTTCGTGGAGGTGGGAGCATGAGGGCATCCTAACTATTTGAAACCAATTTTTTATGGTTACGCATTTCAATGATGTGAAATTCAAAGTGGCTTGGATCACAAGGAGACTTAGGGTTATGTGTATATTGGACACCGAATAACATAGGATCCAAGTGTAAAACTACACAAGTGTCCGTCTAAACTAAAACATGTGGGATGAACTTACAATACATGCAGAATACTGAAACTAAGACACAAAGTTCACATACAGAATAAACCAACTGCTCCGTCCTTCACATGATGCACTATTATTTGTGACAGTTTCACTTTTCTAAAGGCTCAAGACGTCAGAACAAAGAGCAAAAGAAAACTAGAGCAAGAAAACATGAGGCGTTTTAGGACTCAGGTTCCAACTACATTGGCATTACTCTCAAGTTAAGTCTTAATAAATTAAAGATGTCTTTGAGTCAGTTTTCATAGCGCATGTACAACAACATATAACCTATAAATTTATAATCAATAGACCTGCCAAAATAAAACTCAAAATATCTTTCACTACAGTCCCAACGAGGTAAAATCTACGGCCAGGTTTCTCTTCGACACCTCTGTTCTCAGATGGGGCCTCAGAAGTTTTCATCGTCCTCTGTAGTGAGTAGTGTTCAGGTACTCCTCAAGTTCATTATTTCTCTTGCTTCACTTCACTGCAATTATCAGCTTCATTGTACATAGATGATCTAACTGTATGCATTTTTTTTTTGTTGATACATGACTTTAGGGCAAGGGTCTTTGGGGAGTACTGCCCTCTAGATTTGGCTTATGTGATGCTTTTAGGTACCATGTGTATGGTCAAGACGATACCTGTTAGCTAGCTTTAGTGGCTTCGGGGGCCAGCAGAAAAGAATGAATACTTCATTCGTTTATAAGCTGGTTATGGTGCTTTCACTTTCACTCTTTTGCACGCTAAGAGATACACTTAGAAGAGCAAAAACAAAATTGTCTCCTTCTATTCAGATCTTTGGAGTTGTCGTCTTCAGATCTGGAGACAAAGATGTTTTTCTTTTACGTTTATGTTTTTAAAGAGCTAATTCCACCACTTGTTCTTTGCAGACCACCTTGAGAAAGACCTGCCTTGAAGGACAGCCCACTACTCTAGCATACGTCACTGAAAACCTTAATGAAAACAGCCTTTATTTAGAAAACTTTCCAACTCAAAGCTGAGAAAGAAAAGCGAATGATCTGTGGCTGTGTAATCCTCGAATATTATCTCAACTCTGTGAGGCACAACACCACAAGCACTTTTGAGTTCACGCGAACAGCCAAACAGTGTTCTTACACTCCTCTCTCCTGGATGCTTAGATGTGATCAAATGCAGAGCCTTGATTCAAGCTTTGAGTTTAAAAAAGTTGCCATGTCAACTGCTTCAAGAGTTGTGTCCCCTTTTGTTTTCTCTCTCTCTCTCTCTCTCTCTCTCTCTCTCTCTCTCCAAGTCACAGAGGACGTCCTGTTGAGTTAGCTTGGAGGACTTCTGCGTGAGACACCTCTTCTTCTCCATCTTTCTCAGCTTTTGGAGCAAGATTCTCAACCATACCGCCTGGAGATCCCACAGGGTTTTAGGAGCCCACGGGGGACAAGATGACACAGTCTCCCCCTCTCCCTGCTCCAGAATCAGTCGGACCTTCCACCTGCCTCGACCTGTCCAAGGTCTCGCCTCTCCAACTGCGCTGCTCCGCCGATGACGACAGCTTTCTCCTTCGCCATGTCTTCGCATGTGAGCAGCAGTGCCTTCTCTCCTCCCGCTCTCTTCTCTTGCTCTCTTCCTGTCCAGCTCTACTCCCATTTTTGCTCTCACTCTTGTGATTGGTTGGTTTCTCACGGTCTCTCTCCTGTTACTTTCACACAGTGGTGCTTCGGTTGTAGCAGTGGAAAACGGGTATCCATGTTTGTTCTTTTTTGTTATTACCCAGATTAAAATACCGATGAACTAAGCTTCACACAGGCCTAGCTCCTTTTCAGCAACCTGTAAGAATAAAGAATACAAATTCATGTGTATATATACATAGAATTCAGGAAAAATACAATTAAAGCAATAATGTAATGTCATTCAGGAAAATAAGATAATTAACTTAGGCAAAAATTAGATGAGAAGACTGCCCAGCCTCTACAACACAGGGATATCTTGTTCAAGGCTGCAGCTATCGAGAATTTCTGTTCATGTTTTTTATCGATTATTAAATGAAGGATCAATTCAAGAAAAATTACAATTTTTTGTAATTGAATGATTCAAACTACATGAATCATTGTTTCAGTTCCAATCTTGTTTGTTTAATTCGTAGAAAAACCAAAGTGTAAACATGACAAGTTAGCCGTCTCCTGGTTCCAGTTTCTTATGTAACGTTACTTCTCATGTAATTCTCAGCAGCAAAACAAATGAGCAGATTCTCCTTAAATAGCAGAGTAGGCCTTTAACTTCAGAGTGTCAGCAAAGTTCACAGTGGAATTTCTTACAGTCTAGTACTGGGACAGTCCAGTCACACCACCGTGTTGGTAAGCCCGCTCCCCCTGGTAGGTGGAGTCCTGGGACAAAGCCACATCAATCTGGGACTTGAACTCGTCTCCTAGGTAACTGTCCTATAATGGGACAAACAGAAAGCGAAAGAGACCAGTCAGTATTTATTCCCTCATTTCTTTCCAGGCAGAAAAGGAGTAAGTGCTTTTAAACAAGAAACATGAAGTCTTTACTTGAAGAGGAAATTGGACAGGACATTGGAATATGCTATAATGTGCAGACAGCCCTGAAATGAAGTATTAATTGCTGTGAATAAACACACTGCAAACAGCTTACCTCATAAAGCGCACCCAGTTAGCAAGTCCTAAAATCTCATGGATGCTTAAATTTATGATACACATTTATTTCCAATAAATGACAGTGGAACTAACAAACCTGGGAGAGTTCAGGCTGGGAAAGCCCGGGCTGACTCATCTGTGATGGCTGGCTCATGTTGATGTAGCCCTGTGTCAGAGGCCCCTGGGAGAAGGGCTGAGAGCCCAGGTCCTGGCTGGCCTGGCTGCCGCTCATATGTCCTCCGTGCCCGCGCTCCCCTCCTCCATTCCCTCCGCCGTGGTTCCCCATGTTGCTGCGGTTCCTCTGACGACCACCGCGAGTCCCGCCTCCTCCTCCACTGCCCGCCTTTCCCTTCATGCCTCCACCACGACCTGGAAGAGAGTAAAGTCAGGTGTCACAGTTCAGACAAGGGTATAGAAGCTTTGACTGAAAAACCACCTAGGCCTTTGAGAACGATGCAGTTAGAAGGGCTCTGACAGCTTTATGTCTTTCTTACCTGCTGCGGGGCCGTTCACCTGCCCCATGTACCCAGAGGGAGGTATGGGAGGCATCACAAGGTTGAAGGGGATGGGGATGTTCATGGAGGTCATTGGATTGGGGCCTGTGCCAATCATACCAATCTGGTCATGGGTCTGGAAATACATATTGGACATGCGCCCTGCAGTGGGAAAAAACTCTTTAATTTTACTAGTATTGTAACATGACAGTGCACATGTCTCCTGTTCTGTAATACCCGTTATACCATGAAAACTGTATGTCCTTAGTAATGAGGATTACCAGAAAGAAATTTTCGAATATACACAAGAATGACATAAAAACATAAGTGTGTTTTTTAACATGACTCACCGTTGCTGCTGCGGTCATAAACAGATCCAGGAATGAGGGCCTCCCTGGCATCATACATGGCAGTGCTCATGAACCGACCTCCCTGTAAAAATAAAAATGTGACTTTCAGTGACCATTTTTTTAGACTGCAGCTCATTAATTCTTGTGAACACAATGATGTATTACTTTGTTGGTACTGATGATAGGTACATGGGTCATTCCTGAAATGCATCCTACATCCTATATGCCTCACTGGGAAAAAAAAAACTTGTGGCCCAGTTAAGAAACCCTGATTTAAGCACTCTATATACTTAGTGCATTAAATACACAGGGACATAGACACACACACAACTCACAGGATTGATGGTGTTGACCAGCTTGCGTGGTTTGCTGAATTGCATGAGGCTCTCCCTCAAGTTGTTGAGGGGGCCTTCGACCAGGACCTTCTGCTCCTTGTAGTAGTTCAGCAGGTGGTTCCACAGGGGCTGCTTGGACAGGGCCTTAGGGTTTCCCACAATGATCACACCATACCTGTGTGACAAAGGCAGAAGATGATTGTTAACAAAGACCTAATGACTAGAGGCTGACATCAGTTTGTTAGTGGTGATAATAGCCACTGCCTTCACCTGGCTCTGGTGAGTGCCACATTTAGACGCCGGGGATCATTAAGGAAGCCGATGCCTTGGTGCTCATTGGCCCTCACACAGGACAAGATGATGAAGTCTTTCTCTCTGCCCTGGAAGGCATCCACACTGGCTATCTCCACCTCCTATGAAAAGAATGGAGAGAAACTGATAGAAAAATCTGGCCAGTGATTTAGGAATACGCATTTACTAGTGATGGGAAATTATTTGGTTGTGATTTCTTTACAAAAGTGGTACTGTTTAAGTCAGACAACAAGAGACTGTACATTTGTGAGTCATTTCAGTCTCCTCTTTTACTGGCTTTGATACCTGCTTCTGTGCAGCTACGCAAAAAAGTATTTTAAACTGAAGAAAATATTTGTCTCTCTACCTGATAGAGCTTGGTGTGGAGGGAGCCACTGAACTGCATGTACTGGACCAGGTACGACCTCTGTCCCTCATAGGGGGTTATGATGCCAATCTGATCAGGTTTTGCTCCAGCCTTCAGCAACCTTGTGGTTATTTTCTCCACATTAGCTGCCTCAGTCCTGTATGAACAAGGTTGTTTGTTACATGATGGAGATAATAATTTAATATGATAATGGTAAAAAACAAAGAAACAAATATCTAATTTTGTAAAACACCTATAACAAATTGGGACCATGAAATCTCAAACCTGTTGAGGTAGGATGTTCCAGAGCTGGCAATTTCCTCTTGACCTTGTGTGACATAAAAGAACATGGGTTTGTCGGGCTGAGGCCACTGGAAATCGAAGCCTTTCTTCACACGGTCAGCTATGGAAAGAATAAACAATGTATGACTCAGTACACTCACTACTGTGTGCATGAAAGGACGAACCTCAGCAGGATAAGCTTCAGAGCATTTATGGATCACCTCCTCCAAGATCAGATTCAAAAAGAGATTGAAACACAGGTAAAGCAGGCCAGGCAATGCTTCATGCGACAGTTAAGTCCTTTTTCACAGCATCTGTGTGGACCAAGTACAAGCTGCGTTCTGAAGCATGGGCAGGAATTTAGAGGGCAGTTTCTCAGACTTTCAAAGCATCACATAATTAGATTTTAACAAAAGTTTATTCTCATCTTACCAGCAGTGACTCCGTTCTGCAGAGAGCCTTCATAGAAGATGTTGGAGGGGAAGGCGCTGAGAGCTGGGTGCATGCGGTACTGGACCTGCAGACGGATTGGCCGGATGCCCAGAACCACCAGACGCTCAAACAGAGACTGGGACAGACCTGCTTTAGCTGCCTTTTTACACATCACCACGGGACCCAGCTGGCAGTGATCACCCACCAAAATCAACTACAAAAAAGAAAAAAACACATGATTACAGAAACTGAAGTTATTCATGAAAATAAAATAGACACTAGAACATCCCACAATGGCAAAATAACGGCACTTTAAGTAGATAGCTGATGCCACTGAAGGTTTCAGAAACTCTAACCTGCTTGGCCCCCAGGACGACCGGCACCATGCACTCAGGTTCAGTTGCCTGGGTGCTCTCATCGATCAGGATCGAGCGGAATTGCATCTTGGCCAGACGAGGATCTCCAGCTCCAACACAGGTACAACAGATCACATCAGCATTCTAGGGAAGAGAGAAGCAGGCATGTTGAAGAGCTGTTTTGTAAAACCAGCATCACATTATAATTATGTTATTTTAATTATTACATTGTAATTATTAAACCTTAGCTGGTACACAGTGCTGTAGCAGCCCCGTCAGAAAAAGGAAGACACTGAGTAGGTTAGCAACAACAGTCTTCATACCATCAGCAGCTCCCTCTCAGCGGTGCGTCTCAGAGCTCGGTAGCGCTTCTCGTCTGAGGAGGACAGTTCGCCAGTCTCATCCTTCAGCTGCTGGAGCTTCTGGAGTTCTGGCATACTGCAGGTTTGAATGATTTCAGCAGAGATCAGAGTTGTGCTTTAGAGCAAAGACCAGTATTTGTAATAAGTGTAAGTTAAAGATATTTCGTAGTTCCTAATTTTCAGTTATCCTAAATTCAAACCAGTGATTCGTTCACAAGAAACTTATCCTATTTAAAATGTACATTACTCATAGGGCTAATTGGTCCCATGATAAGAACTAACAAAACCTGTGCTCAAAGTTTTACCACAAAAGCAAAGTCAGTCTTTAATAACTTATGATAGACTCTTGGCAGTCATGTGCTACCTGTCCATGTTCCGGGTCTGGTTGTGCAAAGCCAGGAAGGACACAGGTGAGTCAATGGCTTCCCTGCTCTTGGCACACAGCCTCACCACCTTGAGTCCCGTCTGGTGGATCTTCTCTGTCAGCTGGTCCACAGCAATGTTACTGGGAGCACACACCAACACCGGCCTGAGAGGGCAAAAGTCACAGCCAAGCCAACATTCAGGAACAGTACTGGTCAATGCATTTTTATCTAAACTGTAGTGATTAAATACCCGTCAATAGGAACAAATATTTTTGGGAATTCGAAACAAAGTGAAAAAGTGTCTCACCCGTTGCCCTGTCTAGCCAGGTGGTAGACAATGGTGGCAGAGGTAACCGTCTTCCCTGTGCCAGGAGGACCTTGGATGAGACTGAGGGGACGCTGAAGCACTGTCTTCACAGCGTACACCTTCATAACAACAAACAACACTGATATCACTGAGAGGACAAGAATGAAGAAGTTTGACAAACTATTAACTGTAAACTATAAGACTATATGAAAGAGTGATGTGTGTGACCTCAATCTTCACACTCATCTCTACCTCACTGTTTTCTGGTTGGCCTCTGGCATCATTTTTCTGATATTCCCAAAGTAGAATCATGAAAACAATTCAGCTGTCTAACTCACCTGAGAGTGGTTAAGATCAGGCAGGCCTTGAGCGGTGAAGCGTTTGGGCAGCTGACACTTGATGACCACGTCTTCCACCTCATGTCCCAGCAGTTTGTGGTAAATGTACCCAGACACTGAAGTCTCGTCCACAGCAAACGTCTTCAGGGCACTCTGCATCCTGGATGATGGAAACGGGAATATTTGAACATGGTTGTCAAACAGGATAAATGGAATAGACCCAGATGACAATCTTTCATTCTTTTTTATCAAAAATAAAGGGGGAGACGTCACACTGAGAGAAATAGCGTGCATGTCTTGTGAATACCTGTCAAAGGAAGTGGACTTCCACACAAAGTCAACCTGAAAGTTGTGTGGGATTTCCACCGGGGCCCCGGCACTGCTCCTTAGCTCTATGGCAATCTCATCACCATAGTCTGGTACAGTAAGTCAAGGAAGATGAAGAGCATTTGGACATATACAGGCGTTATTAATATATTCATGGTGACCACTTTGTGATTTGGAGTTCAGACATGGGTGACTCTCTCCTTTGACCACCTGCTGATGTCTGGTCAAACTCACCTGAATATCAGTGCACCATTTAGAAATTCTACACTTCAAATGTCTTCACAAATATAGAAATGCTCCGCAGAGTCACAAACAACTGCCCTGTTGTGTGGCCTCAGTTTATATTGCTAGAGTATTATATCAGCATTACTAACAGGTGGTAAACTGTATGTGTGTAATCTATATATAGACTTGAACTCCAAAACCAAAGGGGGCTGTGGTGGGAAGACACAAGTTTGTCAGTGTTGTTGTAGTTGTCTACAGCTACCACTAGATGTTAGTAAAGACCAGTATTTCACTAGTGGGATTATGATGAGGAAGTGAAGGAAGAGGCCCAAGCACCTTTATCAAACACAAACAGTGTAGAGTATATAGACACAGTGCCAATTGTTACAGCTGTAAGGATACTGTCAGGGACTTTGATGACATGTCCAATGCCTTTCCATGGAGGGGCCAGGTCTCCTTTGTACCTCAGGCAAATTTCATCTCCCTGCATCAGTCGCATATCTAAAGGACAGTGGACACAACAGACATAAAAATTATAAGTTTGTTATAAGCATCACTGCATCATACAAAGGAACCACCAAAGGAACCGACACAGTAGTAAAGTCGTTATGCCAAGTAGAAACAAACCTCAGAAACTGATAAAGAAACGGCTCTTCTGAACGTCAAGTTCAGCTTCAAAGCCCTGCTAGGTGGTTCTCTCAACAAGTCCAAGTGCGTTTGGGTAAGTGAGATCACGACAGTCTCTCTCGGGTGCACACCAAAAAGTGAACCGACCTTAAGGGATGGTCTCGGTGCAGCTTCAGTCAAATCTGGTGTGGCTCATTTGTTATGTGAATGCAGCCAGACCTCGATCTGCTCCAACTTCCTGGTGAATGCCACAAGTATGAGCCACAAAGGTTCCTGCAGCTGCGCTTCATCTTCAAAATCAGAGTTGAATTTGCAGAGAGTGGTCAATAAAAACAATATAAAATGAAATGACTAGCACTACAAATAACCCGCGCATTTGTGTACTGCTTACATGTGTCTCCACTGTTCAAGTTTAGCATTAATTCTCAGAGTTTCATTTTCGGGAGTTATGTAAACGTGACATACCACGTGTCTGTTTCCGGTCAGTCGTTATGGAAACAGTTTGGTGTTTGGACCAGAGTGAAAACAAACGTGTGAATGCGAACCGTACCAGCTGAAAAATGAAACAATGTATCATTTCACATCTATGTGTGAAAATGCCCAGTTACCACCGGAGCTGTATCCAATCCACCTCAGATGTTATTCTCAAGAATATTCTGGGCAGTAACTAAGCTTGCTGTTGCAATAACAATACACATACATTTGTATAAAGCAAACATATTTGTCCTCTCCGATGCTGATAAGAGTATTAAACACTTGAAAAATATCCCTCTTAAGGTACATTTAGAACAGATAAAAAATGTGCGATTACTCTTGAGTTAACTATGGATAATTGTGCGATTTCATTTTTTTAATTGATTGACAGCCCTAATTTTAATATAACAGAAAACCATACAAAAACACAGATTGTAAAATATACCTCATTAAAGTGCAGGATTAAAAATAATATGAAGCAGAAAGGATAACACAGCAGTTTTTGCTTCTTTTCAAAGCCAGTAAAAGTTTAGGCAGATTTGATCTCTGTTATCAGCTGGTTCCAGCAGCGGGCGGCATCATGGCTAGACACCATTTCATCCCATTTAGTTCTGACTTTGGGCATCACTAACTGATCGACTTCTGTATCAAAGGCACAGTTTAAAAACTAATTCAAAAGAATCATGAGTGAAAGCTACATTTGCAGATATTTAAATTATTATTATTATTATATTTGTCCATTAGACATTTGGAAATCAATGTGTCAGTATAACATGAAAAGGTCCAGTCAGACAAAACACAATAATGATACATTTCAAACAAAATTTTCAATAAATACCTGAATCCGTCTTGGGAAGAGTGAAATATGCAATCCTCTTTTTATTCAGTCCCAAGTCCCATCTGACTGTGATGTTGTCCTGAGTCTGTTTGGAGGGAAAATTAAATTATATATTCAATTATATATTCAACAGATGCAGAAATAATTTGAAAGTGAAAATTATTCCAGATTTAAAAAAAACAATAAAAAATACAGTATTTGGTTTAAAACCTCAGTGGGAAACCTGAAAAATGACTGACGTTATCTCTATCATTAAAAAATTAACCAAAATCAACAACTGAAAAAAATGTATTGATTATTTGATTTACATTCGATTTATTATCTAATTTGACAAAAATGAATGCATGCATGAATAATTAAATATATTTATGATACAAATATTACAAGCACAAACTTTTTTTTTTCCGTATTCAAAATTTTCTAAGGTATTTGTTTACCTGGGACTCTTTGAGTTTCTTGTCGTAATCAGCTTCCAGCTTAACAAGAGGACCAAAGATGTTCTGGTACTGATAGGCATCCTCATATCGCAGCAAGACGTGTTGGGGCTCCTCATCCACACCAGGCTTTTCCAGGTCCTCCAAGGTCGCAGTGGGATTTTCCTGCCGGAACAAAACACACACAAGATAAAAGATTGAAATATGGATAGAGAGGCAAATTAGAGCAGAATGGCAGCATCTCTCATTCTACCTCCTTCCTCCCTCCACCCTTCCTCACTTTTTTGGCAGCTCAATAACAATGGATAATCATTAATGATCATCACCATTATCCAGAGGAATAGCAGCTACAACACTGGCTTGCCTTGGACACAGCAAAAGCAAAGATAGCTGAATTCAACCTAGCTACTGAGGTTTCGTTCTCCCGGTGTTGTGCATGTTGGCTCACTGTCACACTGTCATTCATTCATTCTCCAACATTAGTTAACATTACCAAAGCACTGTCATGCTTTAAGGACATAGAAAGGAAATACAGAAAAAGGGGATAACACATTTCTATAAGGAAACTACAATAAAACATCAGATTTAAGTTACATTTGTTTCGAGTGCTCCAGTAGTACAGAGGCAGGAGTGTGCAAGAGCAGCTGCATAAACAGTACCTTCCAGAGCTCCTCCAGCTTGTTGATCTGCTGAGCGGTGATCTGGCGGGCCCTGAGCTGCTCCTGCTCTGACGGGATTTTGACCAGCCAGGACAGGAAGCAGCGGTCCTGAATAAGAGGCTGCCACTGCGAGCTGTCCCAGTTGATGTCTTTCAGGCTGCTCTGGCTGGCACATGGCTGCCTGTGTTACAACCAAAACAAAACCATGTAAAAAAAGAAAAGAAAAGAAAAAAAGCCGAATTCCCTTTCCCTGACCCCATCAGTGGGGAGTTCAGACTACACGATCATCTGAATCTAGAGTTACCTGCACAATAACACGACTACTGAGTCAGCCTTGGCGGGGATGAAGCCCAGCAGGAAGACATTACGACAACCACAGTTGTAACACTCCAGTACCGTTTCCCCCAGAGGGCCGTCTTTATGCAGGGTCACCTCCTTGGACTTTGCTCTCACCAGGTGGTTTACAATGTGGCTGAAAGTGAGGAGAAAGATAATTAATGCTCCGGGTGGAGAAAGCACAACAGACCACAGTCTTGTATAGATCAAGGGCATTTGCACTAGTGACATGTCCTTAAACCTCCAATGGCATGTCTGGGTGATTTTCATTTTATTCAGTCAGACTGAAACTAATTGCATTCACAAGAGAAGTGTTAAGTCTTTAAGATGCTAACGGAATAACCATCACAAAAACCTATGATCCAAACTATCATGAGGGGCAATGATCACTTTAACAGACTTTCAGTGGCTGTTCTCACTGTGACAACATCTCTTCATTGTTTCATTTCATTACCTTTCATATGCTTTTGGCCAATAATGCCCCAAAGGTACTGTTCAAACAGAACCACATTGTAAACCAGATGATCATAGACAACACTTCCATAATCTGAGGAAATTAACAGTATCTGTTCAATGGTCAATGTTTTGTGCTGTTCTGTTTTATTGCAATCCTGATTTAGTTGTGAGCCAATCCTACCTTGGTCATATCTAATAAATAAAACAATCATCTGCTTTAAATTAAGATTTCAAAGAAAATACTTCTTTATTTTAGCTTCAATTACCTTAGCATTAGCTTTGGAGGATCATGACAGTCAACAGACATAACTGTTCATCTGCCAGCTGCCATCACTCTGTATAATGATTCTACATTTTTCATACTGCTCATAAAGTGCCATACCACTGTACTGTAGTATAGTATATTATCACTATTGTACATTGGATATTCAACACACAGTAGAGCTACTGGTTTACTTCTGGTTTACGTTTTCTATTTCTATTATTATTTATATTCATGTTTTATGTTTATACTTTTTTTCCGTGTTTAGTCAATTTAGTCATTAGCCTAGTCATTTTTTTATCATCTCTCTCTCTCTCTCTCTCTCTTTCTCTTTCTCTATCTCTTCATCAATCCAGCCATCCCTTCATCGATCCATCACCAAACAATCACGGTCCATTTCTGACTGAAGCTTCCAAAAGACTTTTTGTTACACTCACTGTATAGTGCACTCTTGCTATGATGATAGTGCACCTGTAAAATTATGCTCTCTCAGTTCATTTAACAGAGTATTAACAGGGAGCGTCAATAAAAAGAAGAGAAGCCTCTGTGTCTTACCTGCCGGATGTATTTCCACGGCCATTACAAAACCACTTCTTGCTGGTATTGCAGTAGACCACACAAGCTGGATCATGAATCCCACAATAACTAAAACAAAAGAAGAAGAAAGATAAAAGTTTTAAAGAAGAAAGATAAACATATGAAATCTAGTCTATGTCAGAACAGAGCAAGCACAAAAAATATATATGACAAATTCTCAAAATCAAAAAACTGTCAAGTACTGTGAGGTTTGACAGCTCTGCTTTCCCTGGGGTAAAGTATTTTCCAAAATGTAACAGCATGTTGCTGACTGGTATCAAAATTTAGATTAAAAAAAATACTGGAGAGAAGAGGGTGGCACATAAGCAGAGAAAACTGAACACCTAATTCTCTGTCCAACAGATATCTGCTTTCTTTGCCAAGCTTCAGAAAAATATTAAACATATTTGAAACAGCTATTGTTTTGCAGGTGAAATATATTCAGAAATACAGTATATCATTTTTACAGAAATAAATTGAGTAGTTATCCCACTGAGGAACCCAGAATGTCACACATGTCAGGCACTCTCACCTGAACTTATTTGGCACAGCCAAACCAACAAATGAGCTGAGTGTAAGAATCAATCATGATTGACATCAGTCATGATGCAAAATGTTCTGATAATTTGGCTCGTGTCGTCCGTAGAGTGTGCTAATTAATGCATGTGCATCTGTAGGTAGGCGAGAGTGTTTCCAGTACAGTAAACCACTGAGGTGGAGCAGGTGGGATGGACAGACACCAGCATACCAGGCACAGACATGTTTAATATAGGCTAAAAATGACAGAAAAGTATCATCTTGAATTATGCTGAGATTTAACCATCCACTATGGCATGGTATTTGAATGGTTGTATTAAGGTTGCTGCAAAAAAAAACAAAAAAAACATATGATACATTAAGATGTGGCTTTAAATATCAACAAATAAAAAAATGCACAAGGACAGCGGCCTACAGCCAACTGACACTGCATGATCTGTGAATGTGAAGCTGTATGAACATATCCACAACAAATTCAAACACCCATCATTAACTGCATAAAATAAAACTGAAATCACATCATATGTCCTGATTGAAATAAAAATCATCACATGTGATTATTTTCACTGTGATGACTACCAGTGCACCAGTCACACTTGTCTGGTCTTTTACCTGCAAGCATGTACAGGAAGGTCCTTGGTATAATAGGTGTCTTCCTCATCTTCCTCAAAGTTCAACTCCGCCAGCAACTGGCTGGCCTTTACTACAGGGTCGTCTCCATTCTGCAGGACCCCATCAGGACCATTAACCTGGTCGGAACACAGACACAGGAGAATCATTAGTATACATATGAATTTAAACTGTATGTCAACACTGAGCTCACTGAAGAATCATGGATTGTCCGAAAATTAGGAAGCCCAACATATAGCTCATATCTTGAATGATCATATACATTACTAACAGTCCAACTTGCTGACTGTCACATCAATAAATGGTCGGCTGACAGCAATATATCACACCGACAGTATCTAACTAATTGTGACCACTGACCTGTTTGATTGTTGCTGTCTGTGGACACTAAAAGTAGTTAGTGCACATGAGTGCTAGTGCTAATGAGTATGCTGATCATTTGGTGGTCTGTAATACTGCTAAATCCAGGACTCTCCTGAGTAATGTTGCAATAAAGTCCTGAATATTTACATGCTAGCTGTGTCAGCATGCTAACTAGGCGAGCTACTTAGCTAGCGTGCTAGCCAATTAGCGGGATAAAAGCATGGTAACAGATGGAAGGCGTCATTGTGCTAACCGGAGGTAGCCAGCGATGTTGTGAGCTAACGTTAGCTAATTCATGTTTCGACAACACAGTAGGGGACATATTTTGACACCGAGCTGACGTGAATACCCACACGCACCTGGCCGTCGAGCTGACTCTGAGTCTGGCCTTGAGTCTGGGTCTGGCTCGGCAGGGTAAAATCGGTGAAGTCGTACTCGGAGCCCTGAGTATCCGCTCCCAGCAGCTCGGCTTCTTCGGTGTCCAGGAACGTTAGAGTCTGCGAGCTCGGCCCGTACGCCTCGACGCTCATGTTTGTGCCTTCTTCACGGTACTTCAGTCGTTTCCGACTAATCCACAGGCTACTGCTGTTTCGGGAGACAATGAATAACGGAGACAGACTATCGATGGGAAAATGACAAACAGTGGTGGTGTTAGAGAGATACAGAGCCTCGGCTGCGGCCGCGTACCGTTTGTCTCCTCCCCTTCTCCTGCTCGTATCCTAGGCTACTCCACTTCCACTAGTGTCCTACAGGAAGTCACCTGGAGGGAGCGAGCGAAGGGGATGGGGACAAGGATGCACGCGAACAGAAATGGGACACTCGGCTGCTTGTATGGTCACAGAAGTCCTCTATTAAAAACTCAGAAAGTTTATTATGCAACAGGGTCAAACCTTTACTAAGAAGCAGCATTTGTTGGGGATGAGAGCGTTTACAGCTTTTTCATCAGGTTATTTACTGGGACAGTACGGTTCTTCTGTTTTCCTTACACTTTACATGACCAACACACTCATTAAACATGCTGTTGACTCTAAGCCTCTATCTACTGTCTTTATAATTTGCTCTCCTCGCCTGGCCTTTCTGTCAGATAAGGCTCATATATAAGATGCATGTTAAAAGAAAGCACAGCTCCACTATCAGCAGCTAAAGGGCAGGGATCATGTGTACAGCACATCATCTCAACGTGTGTGATGTCCTCAGGACCACCAGAGTGAGAGTCAACTTCACCAGTGTATCCAGTCAGCTGTAGTAACTTTGGACGGCCAGAGACCATTTGTCCTGACATTCATGAGAATTATCAGTGTCCAGCCTACTGTTCCTGTGCTAGCATGCTAGGCTAGCAGGTCTGAGCTTTTTACTCCCTGTGGTAGAAACTCTGTTGCATAACAATAACAAGTATTGTAAACTGGAATCATTATTGTGTATCTCACCAAACTAAGATCAAGTCAGTCAGGGTTCAGGGCCTAAGAGGCGGGAGGGAATTGGTCCCGGTCCCGGTCCCGATCCCGGTTCCGATCCCGATCCCGATCCCGGTCCCGGTTCCGGTTCGGGTTCCGGTGCGGGTCCCGGTTCCGGTTCCGGTTCCGGTCCCGATCCCGGTTCGGGTTCCGGTTTCGGTCCCGGTCCCGGTTCGGGTTCGGGTTCCGGTGCGGGTTCTAATAGCATTATCAATAGGCTGCATAGTCAGGTTTTATGCAGCCTATTGATCATGCTATTAAAATACCCCCTGGAAAAAGCCTATTATACTACCTCAGATCTATTAAACTGTAAATTATTCATCTTTGAACAGCTAGAGACTCCCTGAAAAATTATGAATCGCATTTTTGTAAACTATTTATATAGTTAATTTTTCATAATATAATGATGCACAGTTTGATTAGACAACTTACCGAATCTTGTTATTTTGAATTTGAAGTCTCATTTTGTGTTCACCACAGGAACTTTCTCCTTGTTTACCATTTGCTGAGAACTTGTAACAGGTCAGATCAGCTTTGAGGTTCTCATAAATCCTGGTGCTTATATTAGGAATGGGGTAAAATGATGTACTATACCTATATATTTTTTAATGTTCCAGGAACATTTTGATCCTTCCCTCTGTCCTGCATTGACCTGTCTAGTCAGAACAAGTTCAGCAGGTATGCTTAACCATGATGTACAACACCCACTGTTACTGTAATTCACCCTGCAGAGGAATCCGAAACTCAGTGAATTATTAAACTGAACCGAAACACCACAGATGACAACGCTGTGGCTGGATTCTTGGTAAAGCCTGTGAAATTCTGTCTTTCGTCAGTAACTGGAGACTTAACATTTGACAGGTCTCAAAGACACAGAACCTTTTCACCACGACAGTATAACTTGAATGAGGATTTGTCATTCTGCCACGGCAAAAAGAAATAAATTAGGTGCATTCTTGACTGACACTAGAGTTTGCCACCAGGATCTGAATTCAGTGAATTCAGTTGAGTGAGATGAAGCAGATGAAGTTGATCTGACGTCAGTCAAGAGATCTCAGCCCATCCTCATCTTCTCCAAGTCAGGTTTATTAAACAAGATCTCAATCTCATTTAGCACTTAGTAAGAAAACCTGAATTACCAGATCGTCTCATTTGCAGACATGGTTTTAAAGGATAATGCCTTTGTGTGGTGGGAAATGTCTTTCTGACTCAAAATCCAATATTCACAGATCACACATCGTAATTTGTTTTGGCAAGGTGCAAGCCAACTTGTAAGATTTTACACTTCTATTAAGCTGTGGGCTTCTTGTGTATCTGGCATCTTAGCAGGCATCTTCAAGATAGAGATAGTAGATAGGTGAAAATGTGATTTTATTTACTTTATTTTTATTTTATATTAGGAAATCTTAATGTCTAGTTTATCTGTCTAACACAGATAACTTCATTTCTTAAAAGACAACTATTGCTACTCTACAAATACACAACAATAACAAAGGAAATACAATTTATAGATTAATTTTAATGCACTATTGCTGCCGCAAAATGCAAATGGGAGATCTGACTCAAAATTTCAGAGAAGGAGGAATGAGTTAAGTGTTTAATGTTACGCACAGTTGACTTTGTCTTACAAAGCTCCACTACAGGACAGACACACATGCCAGTCAAATTGCAAATAATGATTTCATGTGCAATATATTCCCTGAGGTAAAAAAAAAAAAAAATCATTATAAGCGCAAATATTTAAATTTCTTCAGGTTTCCATCATTTCAAAGTCATCACATTTTTCTGGTGCAAAATAGTAAGAGGGAATGGCAGGATAACTCCAAGACAATAACAAAATCACACTAAGAAGATTTGGGAAACTGGTGATTCACTGTAAAAATTCACACAGTATATCCACATTTAACTGCTACCTTGTTAGTACTATTGTAAAAAAAAAACTCCCCTTTTCACATTTTGAAATGAAATTAATCATTAATATCCATAATTTCTGCTGAATTGAAATCTATGTTCACAGTCATAAGGAAGGTCAGAGGCAGATATAATAAAGACTCACTGGTGCTGATGCCTCATGCACATCATAGATGCATTCAAACATACAGAGACTACAGTAAACAGATGCTGTAGACAGGGGTGTTGTGTCCAGAACAGACATGCAACCGCTTTACGATACAACCTTTTTAAAGCACCTGGTTGAGACTCTTTGATTTCTATGTTGACAACAAATGTGAAATTCATGCCTTTAATTTATGTAGCTAATAATCAGGGGATCCAGTCATCACTCTATCTGTACTTTAAGTCACAGTTTGTGGATTTCTTAAGCCAAACAGCTAAATCAAAGTGTGCTTCAGAAATTACAGTGATTAAAACATTACCACAAGCCAGTGGTCCACTATGGTCAGCTGAATCTGTCAGTCTGCTCCGGCTGTGAGTCAGACATTAGTGCTCATGCTGGTGTTGGTGCTTGTGACTGCACTGCTCGTTGTGTTTGTGCTCGTCCTCAGTACGATCCAGCTGCAGTAGGTTCAGCATCTCCTGCACGATGGCCTGAAGAGCTCTACCCAGGTCCTGGCTGCTGTAGGGTTTTCCTAGTGGAGGCACATGGATGAAGGCAGAGCGGCCCTGTCCCAGGTACAGAGACGTGTAGTAGGTGTAGTCACAGAGATACCTGGAAGGGGCCAAAGGGTGGTTCTTAGATTATAGAGGATGTGAGCCAGCTTTTCCTCTGGCTCTTACACCAAGATGTTTCAAAGTCAGATTAGTCATAAAACCATTGTTATCATTATTCAGTTATTCAGGGTAAAAAAGATAAATGTTTAGTCTTATAATAAGTGTATTAGAGTTAGAGTTGTTTCATTTTATGTTATAGGCCAAAAATTGTTCATTTGATTGTTCAAAGCTGTTGTTTTTCTTAAATGACAAGCAAAAATGTCTTTTCTGAGAAAAGGTCTCTATGTGTGTTGCAACCAATATACAGGGGGAGTTGAATAATTATATTCATTTAAAGAAAAAACTTGTAGAGTTCCCATTTAATTCTACACATTTAAACACATGTGCATGTGGGAATAACGTCACCTACCTACCTTCCAGCATCTTTAGATACAGACACAGCCATCCCAATGTTGGAGTCATTGACCCTTTTGCAGACTTTATCCATGTCCAGGACTGAGTTTATGCAGTCAGGGCCATTCTCCATGCAGCACTGGGTGGCTGGGCAGAAGTTGCAGTTATCCAGACGTTTGTAACCATTGTTGTGGCCACACTGTTCCAGAGTGACTGTGGTAGCTAATCCAGAAACACCAACATGGACGACTAACTGCTCAGAGGACAAGCAAACACAAAGGTGGAAAAGGTTATTTGGGTTTTTTTCCCCAGAAGTATACATTTTCTTATGGAAATGTGTGTTTAATGCACAATATTGTGTATTTCCTTGATCACCTGAGGCTGGTGCTCTCTCCACAGTGATGGCAGTAGGCTCTGAACAGCCTGGTATTCAACAGGCACCTCACACACGTGAAGGTCTACTGCCTCACCCAGCCCTAATCTCTCCAGTTCCTGTAGGCAAACATACAGTGGCCTTCATATAGCCCTTGATTACAGTTACAGACCCACAGTAAACAAAACTCCATAAGTAAAGCTTAAAGAATTATAAACTGAACTACAATCTTAAATCCAGACAATCTGATTACTGATTACCTGCACTGCCACCCAACTGGAGTTGACTGCGTGCTCTCCGAATGGCTCAAAGCCTGCAGAAACACACAGTGTACACAAATTATCAAGCAGGATTCCTCACTGCAGCAACACTGTAACAGTGCACCAGAGTAAATAAAGACACAGAGGGAGCTTATCTGCGACAGAGAGACATGATAACACTGAATATAAAAACACTCTTAGTCTAAAGGTTGCATCAAGTTAAACATTAGTTGTAGGAGTCAAGCACATGATGATGACCAGTCAGGGTGATCTGTACTTTCTGTTTACAGGAAACAAAACTCCTCTCTCCTGACAAAAACACTATTTTTGTGATGAGCTGTTATTACATATTCATAACATAACTGCAATTATCAAATAATTTTAACCAGATCAGCTATGCAGCTCAGACACAAGCACAAAACTCCCTGAGATGTAGTAACAGCACTTCATTGACATAAAGAAATCATTTAAGAAAACTCTGCCCTCCTCCACTACTGTGACCAAATAAAACCTCTCACCTGTTACTATTACTTTCTTCTTATTGGCCATTATTCCCAGTTCTTGGGACAGTAACTGTCATGTATATTTTAATGTGAGTGATCAAATATCCCACACATGGATCCCAGGATTGTCTGCGCTGTCTCCTGTCTTCTTCTGGGTCACTGCTCAGAGGAAATGACACACATAACCACAAAAGCTATACTGCCATCTACTGTACAGGCATGTATCCATCCACAGCAGCTCACAACAAGAGGAGATAAAGATAAACAAATAAATAAATAAATCAGCAAAAGAATATTCAAAACAAGCATTTCTTAATCCTTGCACGAGGATACAGGTTTTTTATTTAGGAAGCAGCAGAGGGGAATGAAATCTGATCTTTTAAATCCAAGTTTGTTTTGTTTTATTTAATGAAATAGAACATAAGTGAAGCCACATGTGTATACTGAGAGTGAAGAGCAAGCATCTGCAATGCATTCATAGATTAAAGGTTGGCGGGGGGGGCTTAAGTGAATAAAAAACAGCCTCCCCCCTCTGAATAAGACCAGTTGAGAGTCCTCCATGAATGAACATTTAACCCCCAACCACCTCAGCTGCACCAGTGGAGCTGCTCAGTGGTGTCACTGGGCAGGTGTGAATGTGTGCACTGTGACACAGGGCGTTGCTGAACATGTTAGTCTCTCCCAAGAGAGTCCAGGTCAAAGGGCACTTCTCTGGCTGAGGGAGGAGGACTTGCGTCTTGCACAACACTCTGACACACTCCATTACCTGGGTTCAGAGGACAAGCATCTCAGTTTGCTGTCACAGAGGCCGAGCTAATCTAATATCATCTTACAGGAAAGCTCTTTTTCTTTAATACCCGGTGCACTTTGTGGTCCACGCCCCTGGTCTGAGAAATGACTCACACATTCTGGACACTACACCCTGTGAGACTCCAAACTGGCATAGAGGAGAATTTTTTTTTTTTCATGGAAGAATATTATGAGGTGAACATTTCAGACAAACAAAATAGCTCTTTTATCCATGCTAGAGTCTCTACGGTAACAGGATCAACACTGATTTCTGCCTCCAAACCACATCACTCACAATGTTACACCTCCGCCAGCCACCTACACATCCTGCACTGCAGTCGCTAACGCGCCCC
>OMNW01035189.1:69432-80587 GCA_900303245.1 Selene dorsalis | reverse complement strand
CACATACTGTAATCTGTGCTTCTATCCCTCTCTGTAGCATTTTTAATATACACCATTGTTACTGTACTAGACACTACAACTCTAGATGAACACTAGAACGATAATGATTGTCAGTGTAGGTGATTTCTCACATGTGTGCATTATTTTTGAATTGACAATTTGAATGCAACTTTGAGAACCTTTGAGACCAACTACAGAGTTTCTTTGTCTGGAAAGGTAGTGTTTTTATTCTTTTATCACAGCCACTACCAAGTGCCTCAGGGCAACCACGTTCATCCTATGTACTGTGTCACTCTTTTGTTCTTCTTGATGGTTTAAAGTCTGGTAATTAAACGCTTGTGGCAGGAATTAGTACATGCTTTACAATTCTAACTCTCAAAATTGTAATTTAGAGGAGATGATGACAGTTTGAGTTCACTAAAAAGCAATAGGTATATGTACACCACTGGACACTCAAAAGGACACTTCAAGTCAAATGCAATATACTATCTTTAAGGTTTTTCTCTGGGCTTATCCTCTGAGTTTTTGTAACATCATATCACACTATAAAAAGCCCAGCAGGTACTGTAAAGGATGTAATGAGGTCTCAGCGACTCATGAACTAAATTCCTGCCACCACACAAACACACATTTTTACTTTTTTATCAAAGTAAGACGTCTTCACAAGCACGAGCTCTGCAGTCAGCATGACACAAAACAAAAACCCATCTGAATAATCTGTCTTGATATAAATCAGGAATTTATTAAATGTCAAGATCTTCTTTAGCCAGGTAAACTTAGTACTTAATGAGAAGTCAATTCTACAATATATGTCTTTCATCTTCACTAAAAACTGCTTGTTAGTGCTGTTAGCGTCATTTAGTGACAGTGCAAAGAAAAGACAAGTAATATCAGGCCATGTCTTTATTCGCAGTAATGCCTAATGTGGGTGTTCATCATTGTTTTGATGGATGAAAAGGCATGTTATCACATATATATGTATACACACATAATGGTACGGTATCACACATACTGTATAAGGCCATTGCATATTCACTAGGGCTTTACACAGGGTTTAGGCTGCTATGTTCAGAACCTGTTGTATTGGCATATTCATTCCTCTTTTCTTCAGCCTGTTTTTCACATTTTCTTACTCTGCGTCCCGCTCAAAACAGAAAGTCTGTCAATGTAAATGAAGCATCAGCTGCTTTTCAACTTTTATATCCTGGTTCCATTGAGCTCTCAAAAAAATTGATACACCATACGTACATATACATACCATACATTTCAACTGTTTACTAGAGCAATAAGTTGGAACATTTTTCCTACCTGTGTGTATCACTATGTATTTATTGCCATACTATACCTAGACTTCGTTCTCATTTTTCTTTGTCTTTGGTCCATTAAAGCTAAAATTTCAGTTGCACCCATGTACCTATTTAATATAAAAACTGCACATTATGTGATAATAATGATAATGACAAACATGTTATTTGCTGAATACTGCCAGTCATTGGCACCAGGCACCACGCAGGCCTCTGTCAGTCTATCATCAGTAACCCTCAATATCCTGCATTTGTAGGCCTTTTCCCTTCCATATTTACATATACAACATTTAGAAACAAGGCTTCATTAGTGTGTACAGAATGCATGTTCAGCCATCACGCTGAGATTCTTAGTATCATCAGAAAATATCCAACGATGTGTGGAGTCTTAATTGAGAAATCCAAATCCTACATGCAACATGTCAATCAAACAGGTCAGGTCCTCATGGTTTTCTTTAAAATACTTATTATTCAACCTAACATGATAGTATTTATATTAAGTTTTTATTGCTTTTCTTGCAAAGGGAAAAACTGAGTCAGTTTCAATATAATATTTGTCTGTTAAAAACCTCCCTCCACATTCAGTCATCCCATTATGTGAGACAGCAAACAATCCCAAGAGCTAATTAAATTAATTTCAGAGATTTATTCACAGACGTGTTTAGTTTTTTCAGTAGATGCAATATCCTGTACATAGCATATAGCATGCCATAAACTAGGCTTTAGCTGCATAAGCCATACTACTGTCCAGTCTCAGGATCAACACATCACATATTTGAGCCGGGAAGGTGGAAACAATGAAGATGGTTTTTATTTATTTACCTGGTGTAGTGGATGGTGGGTAAAATAGCAGAAACGTGTGTGAGTGTGTGAACTTTAACCTTGAGCTTCATTCTCTCCTTAAATGGCGTCATACATGTCCTGAAGTGTTGGTTGAACTGCTGTCGTGACTGATATGGCATAGTGAGCTGTATGAGCAGTTATTCTGACCAAGGTTGCTTGAAAATAGGTCGCTGATGGTTTCTGTTTGCTCGTGTCGCTGCTTTTGTGGTGCTGTCACTCCAAAGCTTCACTCTCTCTCTCCCTCTCTCTTCATTTGATGCTTTTGGTATTTTATCCACCATCTCTTAAAATACGGTTCAGTAAGGGCAGCTCCCTCTGACATCAGTTGCTCCAACAAACTGTAAATAGCTCATTCAAAAGTAATGAAGTGCAGATACTTCCTGGCATGAAAAAAAATATAGTTTTGTGTTTCCGTGACCTGGAATTTGTCCTTTAAAAAATAAAAAAGAACATCACTAAATGCACTGAAATGTATCACCAAGTGCTAAAAATATCATTATCAGTGCAAGGTCAGGAGAAGATTGGATTTTTTTTTTTTTTTTTAACCCTGCCAGTGGCGTTGTGAATTCATATTTCAGAATTTGGACTAAAATTATACTTTGCAAATTAATTGCTTATTTGCATCTTACTTTTGTTTGATATATGTCCATTATTACGCTCCATGTCAACACAGAGTCTGCTGTTCCCTTAAAAGTCAGGTTTAGCTGCAGGACTATCTTCGCTCGAGTCAGTGAAAAACGTCATTTTATTGATTTGTATGTTACTTTTAATCTGGATGAGCACATAGCCCAGATGTTTGTAGTACTCGTACTCCCTTTAATCCGTGAAAAACTCAGAAGTTTGGGACAAAGTATAAAATAAAATCTACACACAGTACTGCAAGAACTGAATGCAAATCAACTTATCTATGCAAGGTCTTTTAAAACCTTTGAAAATCTCCTGTATTGGTGCAAAATAATCATTTTACTACAGAATGTTATTGATAAATTCCTACTCGACGGCTGTGACGACAAAAGTCTAATGTAAAAAATTTTGGGACCCGCTGCATTTAAACACATTGGAGTTATGTAATGTTACACTGAGACATTTACAATGTTTGCTATCTTGCAACGATCGCCATCAAGTTAACAGTGAAGATTTCCATGTGATCTTAGGCTTGCTGTTCAATTAAAGATTGTCAGGATGCATGTAGATGAATAGGCTTATGTGAAAGTGTGGTTAGTAGTGAACCATTCCACAGGCTACTTTGAGCATTCGTTTGTTTTGAGGAAAGAGTTTAGCAAAAGAGTTGGGATGTACATAAAAGTTGAAATGTCTTAATATAATGTATAGTTTGTCCCTTGATTGTGTTTTTATCTTACATTAGATATCTAGCTTCACCGATCACGCACCTACACACATGTATAGTAAATCAGGAAAAAAAAAATGTAATGAGACTTGGTATTGATATTGCACAGTCACACTCTCCACTGAATGTCACTGACCATTGTCTGAGTTAGTTGCAAAATTTTGTGAAGTACCACAACTTTCTACCCGTTTTCCTTGTCTACATATTGGAATGGCCAATAGAGTATTTTTTATAATAGTTTTCTTTTGATATTTTTCTCAATTTTTATAAGTGGTTTTCCTAAAAGTAAATACCGGGAATGATTGGTACTTCCATTTTGACTGTGTACTGCGGCTTCATCAGTGGAGCCTCTCTGAAATCCAGCACATTTCAGAATGGGCTAGTTAGATCTCGTTGTGGCTGTACGCCGTCTGACATCAGTGCTTCTTTTCTGAGATCGGAAATTATCTTCTGTTTCTTTTTAGTACCAAGACCAAACTTGCAACATTTGTGAAAATTTTGATAATGCTTTGAAATGTTTTAGTCGGTGCTTGTTTAGGATTATTAGACTGTAGATTGTAATGTGTTATTATTGTGTTTTTTGGTTTGTTAACTAATTTTCTGTGTTACATTGATGTGGAATGTAAAATGTTGTGATGTAGGACTGGAGGCTAAATAAAAAAAAGTGCTTAAATTTATGACTTTTTGAGTCCTCTTTAAGTCCTTTTACACTTGCAAACATTTATTTATTTCAGTGTCCTGCTCAGTAACAACAGCAACCAATAAAAGCTGTGCTTTCTGGGTCTGTATGATAGTTTAGTTTATAGTAAATAGTAAAAAATAATCACCATGAATTCCACTCTAGGTATGGTTGGACTTTTTTAAAGGTGGTTTCAGCCAGATGCATCCCATCAGTCTGTAGATGAGAGGAGCTCTGTAACTGGAGCTCAGTGGTAGTTCAGGGCTGGTTGCCTGGAACCAAACTGTGCATGTGACAGCGATTCATTAGAGCTGGTTGTTCTCACTACAGCTTGAGACCAGAGCACAGCTGCTGGTTTTCTTGAGGTGTGGACTCTTTCCACTGCAGAGTCTTACGTGTGGATGGTTCACTATGTCTTTTCTGGCAACTGAGATCAATCACACCCAGGAGCAAACACAGCGGCAGCACCGGGAGCCGAGGACGAAGCAGGAGGCCAAACTGGATCAGGAGCCAAATCAGCAGAAGGTGCAAACAAGGAATAAGGATTGATTCATATTGACGTACTTATAACACACACACACACACACAGACACACACAGTAGTCAGAGAGAGAAGCATTTATAGATCAAACGATGCTGGTATTACTGAGAGGTGAGAGGTATAAAAGCACAAACTTCTAATTACGACGAGATGTTAATGAAGTCTAAAATACATTCTGTGATGTGGAAGAGAAAATTTCCTTAAAAGGACAACAAGTAAAGATCTAAATGATCAGACACAATCTGGAGGGAATGACAAAAATGGATCAGACATATCCCTGTTTTAAAAATAGAGGCTATAGGACAGTAGCTGGGATGTACTCTGGATCTTTTTTTTCACAAAAAATGAAAAAGAATTTAAAAGATTATTAAATTAACAGTAAATTCATGAAATAGATTTGTCTTATTCTGGTAACAAGAGTGTAAATACCACTTGTGCACTTATTGTTTCAGCTCATTTTGTGTTAGTTTAAAATGAGTGCAGAATAGCACCATAGCATCCTGAAGCCAACTCGGGATTGTAATACACACTATGAACAGCAGGTGTCGCTGTTGCTCCATGTCGTTCTGCTCATTTAAGGAGACGAAGAAGAAGAAGTAACGAGGCTTCTTCCGTTTCCATCCTCTGACGTTTCTTCCTTTCTGTCCGCGCTAACCTCGAAGTGAACACGCGTTCGCCTGTCTAGCTCAAGTGAGTGTCTTTTAATCATGAAATAACACACTAATCACCGAAAGAATAACCATTTTATCCCAAGAAACAAGTAAACTATTTGTCTTGGCAACTCAAAAGACCCGAAAGAGGGCAATCTTAGAGATATTTATTGCTTTTACACAACGAACCTTTACTAGCTAACGGCTAGGCTAGCTAACGTTAACGGTAATAGCACACGCCGCCACATGGGTGTTGAAACTGCAGTTAATTGTTTCATATGCCTCATTTTAACGATTTTATTCGAGTGCATGTAACTTGGTTTAACTAGCGACATGAAGGCAGACGGTTATTAACTGTCACACTAACAAGATACCATTTATACTACTAGCAAATCCGCAGCAAACTGTTTTACGTGCTTGGAGGCTGATGAGCATTCATCAGAAATGTTGGAAAAATGTGTTTTGATATTTCTGGTGACACCTTGTTTTAAGAAATAATGACAACACAGCGTGTGTCCGTATGTTATGTAATGGGGAAAACGGAGTTAGCTCACTTTATCCTTTTTAGATCGTGAAGACTTAACTTCATGCATCATGTATAAATCTTTACCTTAAGACAATAATATATAAGGACCACAACAAAGACATTATTTTTTACATATAGTCAAAGCAAGGTGATGCAGTAATTTCGGTTTAAGTTAACGATTGAGATTATGAAATCCTTAATGTTTTTACATCTGATAAGAGTTGCTAAGAAATCAAAGTTTAAGTTTTTTTTTACTTCCTTTGATTCTTAAAGTTGTTTAATTCTGAAGCGTTTAACAGATCCTACTAATGATGTACACAAAGTGCCATATTAGCGATTTTAATGGTATATCTCAGTTAATTGGAGTAGTAGGTGTGTCAGGTTTGAATTGTCCTTTATCACCATTTCAGGATGCGTTACGTTGCTGCTTACCTGCTCGCTGCCCTGGGTGGCAATGAAAACCCTGAGCCCAAGGACATCAAGAAGATCCTGGAGAGCGTTGGCATTGAGGCTGACGACACACGCCTGGACAAGGTATGGGCTGCTCATTGGTTTTGGATGTTGTGGCTCCTGTTTTGCTCGCTGGCTGATCACGAAACGCTGTGATGCTCATATATAATTTGATCTCTCTGGACAGGTCATCACTGAGCTCAAAGGCAAGAATGTGAACGAGGTGATCGCCACAGGTGAGTTTGCCATTGTTCAATGTGTACTAATAAAACATGGGCACTGAATATTAGTATACCAGTTGTATACTAATATGCATCCCTGAATTCTTTCTCAAGTGAAAATAACTGAGCACTGAATGATAATCTCACAGTAGGTTAAATCACAGAGGATGAGTGATGGTCAGCATGTTTTAAACTGCAATAAAGCTCCAAATTATAGTGTATAGTGTAGTGTTTTAAAGGTGAGAGAGATCTGATATTTCAAAATTATGTTACACTTGATGTTGTGTTCTATGAATAATGTCCAGTTTTTTCATATTTTGGTCTATATTTGAACATTGTTGACACTTTTTAATTGGGCCAAGTATCACAAGTTTTAGGATTGTGTACTTAAAGTATTATTTTAGTATCTGTGGCTTTGTCATGAATATTAGTATTGGCTCTTTTCTGGCTATTTATTTTAGTAATGATACTTGTCAGTCTTTCGATGAATTATTCAGTACATGGTGGCCCAGCAGACGGAGGCAGTATTACTTTGGCAAAACACTGTCGAATGAATATGAAGGTGTTGTAGCTCTAAGACCAGGAAAGATAATGTTTATACTCGTATTACTGCAGTTGCAGTTGGCAGGTATCCACAAACAGTTTCTGACCTCTACCTTGTTTCTGGCTGCTGAGTGTCAGTGTTATCACTTGTGCTTGATGTGTGCCAACTCGTGTCTCCTCAGGTTACGGCAAACTGGCCAGCATGCCAGCAGGCGGTGCCGTTGCAGCCGTTGCCAGCTCTGCTAGTGCTGGATCAGGTGGAGCTGCAGCTCCTGCAGGTGAGCGTTGCAGCTTAGCACCTTGTTTGTCCGCATCAGTGACACTTGGCACACAGTGCCATTACCCTGACTTTGTATGCTAACATAATGGGCTCAGAGTTGAATGTAAAACTACACAATTTAACCTGACTTTAATCTAGTCTTTTGAGGTTATGTAAGTAATGTAATCTATATGTATATGTATGTATTCTTATTCAGTTTGCTTGTTTTAAGAGTGATACTTTTGGAGAAATTGCTGTCATAGTTTGCCAAGAGTTACCTTAGTGGAGCTGTTGAATAATCTTTCCTCAGTATAGCATGAAATAATATCCAGTGCTAATAAGATCAAATGTTTTTGCAGCTGAGGAGAAGAAGGAAGAGAAGAAGGAGGAGTCTGAGGAATCTGATGACGACATGGGATTCGGCCTGTTCGATTAAACTTTTTCAAAGGCTGAATAAAGTTTATAAAAAAAAACTTCAACTGTTTTAAGCTCTCTGTTTTGTTGCATAATGTCCTCAAGTAAAATAAGTCTTGATGGTATTAAGAAGGATAGAGTAGTGGTGTTTGCTTTATTATAAACTGTGTTAAACATTCAAAGATGTTTTTTTTAGTGACAGAATTTGACTGGACAGTCGACCTTTACCAGCAGCCAGACTGTCTTGAATGGACAGAAACTAAATTTAGTTTAGTGGTCCATTGTTTGATGGGGATATTTAAACTAAAATGCAGACTTTGACTATTTAAATAGATGCCTTATTTATCCTTGGAGTCAGTTCAAGTGTCGTCAGTTGCAGTTCATCATCTTTGGTGAGACAACACATTGACTGCAGCTTTTTCTTTGACCTGCCAGGATATTGTGTAGAGGGTGGTTGGTGTTGTCGAAGATGTTCTCCATCTTTCATTGCATGTCCCTCAACAACAGTACCACAGTCCAGACCCAGCATTTCTGACGAGCGTGTCCAGCCTCCTTGTATTAATGTCCTGACATGCTGCTGCTCAAAAAGCCACCTGTAATCACTGATTAAAAACATGTAACATCTCATTTCTTAAGTCGGGGCTTCTTGAGTCAAAGGAGCTGGCTGTTCCTCTGTGACATTTGTGTTCAGGGATCAGTCCAGTGTGCACCACTTAAATGTCCCTCCTTTGAACAGTGTCTAGCCGAAGGAAAAGTAAGTTGATGGTCATCTCTTTGATCTTGATATATTTTCTTTGTATAGGACACATTCTGCAGGATAATGAAACATCTAAAAACAGACTTGTCAGGTGGGGGACCCTGGGACATCCTTGGGTCTGGGGTCTGATGTAGAGGCCCTTAGAGGCCAGAGAGCGACTATCAACCAGCTGCCAGCCATTCGTGAATCCTTGATTCAACCATTATGTCAGCAGATGGCGCCATTGAACATTCGATGGTCCACTCACACAGAAGGCCATGAGTCCTCATGTCCCTAATGTTTGACTGTTAAAAACAATATTGATCATCCATGAAGACATGGACAAAGTCATGGTGGCTTGAAAGTTAGTAAAACTCTGAAATTTAATGAGATGGAGCAGCGAAAAACCATGAACACTGAGATATACACAGTTCATCTCAGATCATTGGTTTAAGGTTCAAGGTTCAACATCCTCAATGTAAATTATTTACAGCAGCTTAATCATCTATTGATTACACAGGAAATTTAAATAGTACAGAGTTTTTATAACCCCCATTTCCTCACTTAAGATTATGACAAAATCAGACTGCACATATGGAAACATAAGACCTTTAAACAGATTTTAAACCTTTGGTCCATGTGCAGTGTGTTCTCTGCTGAGCGCCTCTCCACTGACACTGGGCACTATGATCTAGGGCACTGTACCACACTGTGTGCCCAAACATGTCAGTTCTAGTGGAGGATGACTGAATTACTCGAACTACACTTAATTGAGTGCACTCACAGAACTGATTACATTATCTAAGGCACATTGTTAGTTGCACTGTCCTGAAATAAACACAGTGCTGCCCACTTATCTTAGCTCCTATGAGTTAACACTAACAGACTGTATGGCCTTATGTGTTAGCCTGATATTGTTACAAAAACAGAAAATTATGTTCTGAATTTACTTTTGTATTTATTCACTTTAGCATTTTTTTGGCACATCCGTCTCTTAAAATTAACGTAACATTAGAGCTGTGTACTCATATCTGCCCATCCGCATTAATATGTATCATAAGAACAGTATCAGGGCCTAAAATCGGATAATTCAGCAGAACCCTTGTTTGATTCGTAGTCTGTGGAAACAATGACGCAACCTTAAACTGTGGACTTGTATCAATGCAATTTATGTCTTAATCAGTCAATCAGACATGACCGGATGTGTGACTATTAGGCCGTTACTTAATCTCCAACTCTCCAACTAACTTCCATTTGCTAATGTCCCCGACAAAAAACACAGGACTGAGTCATATGTTGTAAAAGCTGTTAGTCAGCAGAAATCTGAGACTGTTTGTTCTCTGCTATCTATCTGTTATGAACTTTTTGGGGGATTTTGACGTTAGGGTGTAGAAAGAAACTTGATGTCTTTAATTCTTTTAATTCTAAATATGCTGACAAAGCAAGTGGACAGGTTTTATTGATTCATTATAACAGGACAGGTGTGATGCAATTCTGTCTGATGGGGATTTAAATTCTATCTGCGCCACTGAGCTGTATTTTGAGCCCAGGATTTAATGTGTAACCACAAAATATTCATTTGACAATATTCTTTTTCTTATCTTTTCACTCTGTCTTTAGAAGATAAATCTTTAATGTTATAGTTATGATTTTGTTGATTAATAAAAAACAATTACCTGAAGTTTTTTGAGATACCTTACTTTAATTTTAGCACATTGCCTCATTCTCTGCTGTACTTACGTAAATTTTGTAGGACTGTAAATCCTGGGTTTTTATACTTGTAATGAAGTATTTTCTCTATTATTGGTACTTTTACATAAATAAAGTATTTGACTGATTTAGAGTAGCATTGAATAGCAATACCCCTGTACACAAGCAGAAGTAGGTCAGCACCATGCTCCTGTGGGTTCAAGCTTCTGGGTAACTTTCCTCGCCTGTGAAAAAAACCTCAAAAACAAACATGAATGGCGGATCGACGCACTGCGCAGCCTCCGTCACCCCGCCTCCTCCCGCGCGGTGACGTCACGACGCACGCCCATACGTTTATCTGTGGACGTCGGGCCGCGCTCCTCAGTTGATCCTCTCGCTAGCGGACAGTGAAGGTTACCTGCTTCAACAGTGCTTGAACGGCAACCTTTCTAACTGTCTTCAGACACCACAGGACGGGACTAGAAGCGCCGATCACTCAGACTCTAACCGGCAACATCGGTTCAAACTTTGACAGCCGGAAAACATCAGCTTAGCTCCGTTATCTGAAACACCCCTTAGCGTGACAGCTAGCTAACTGTTTGTTTTGCTAACACCGCGAGCCGCTGCCTTTTCGACCTCCTCACGGGAAAGAAGACTTGCCACTGAGACTTGGTAAGAATTTCACAGTGTGTTTTCTCGTGAATCTGTTTGTTTACATGTCATTTACAGGCCAGTCCTTAGTGTGGTGTTTGTGTAGCGTAGTGAAACCTCTGGCGCGCGCTGCTGCGGTTGTTTATCTCGCCACCGCTGCCACGAGCGTGGCCTTGGCGCACTTGGCTCTCCAACCTCTTGTGCCGTTGCCAGGTGTACTGCACAACAACAGTGCTGGATCTGCCAAATAACACTGCATTTGGCCTTGGTGTCGTATAGGTATAATAACAAGAGTATTTGTT
>OMNW01035189.1:38723-50702 GCA_900303245.1 Selene dorsalis | reverse complement strand
AGGTCAGTGTCAAGCCTCTTCAGAATTCACAGTTGTCAACATTTGGAGTTAAAACATCAACTGGATAAACAGAAACACTGAACCCCCCAATACTGGCTCTTATTATTCCACTTTAGAGATCTACTTAATGTGCAGTTATACACGTGAAACCTATAAATATTATAAAATATAATGCATTGTCACAGATTTGTTTACCTGAGAATATATCAAATAGTTAAAAGCATCTTTCCAAGACTTTCATGTTTACTTGTAATTGAGTACTTTATACATACTGGTACTTTTAGCAACTAAAGGGTTTGAGTACTTCCTTCACCCGTGACTGAATCAAACAAATACATGAATCAAACAAATAGAAGCTAATTAGATGAGTCAGTTGAGCTGGTGCTGTGTCTTGATGTGTTGGCTTTATATTGCCACCATGAAGTAGGTCATCTATTTTAAGTTGTCAGACCTGTAGGTGAGTAGACTACTGCCACAACCCAGGGTCATCTTTTAAAAAAGAAAAACAAAAAAAACATTATTGTGTATGTTTCTGAAGTGTGTGGACTCACGTGATGTCTCTCCTGTTTCAGGACGAGGGGAAGGACAAGGCCCTTAAGTCGTCTCAAGCCTTCTTCTCTCAGCTGCAGGACCAAGTCAAAAGTCAGATCAAAAGCGAAAAGGATCAGTCTTCAAAGAAGAAGAAACACAAAGAGGTTTCTGTCAGCAAACTCAAATTATAATAACTGTGATGGCTTCTTGTGTAAGATCGACTTTTTATTGTACAGACTCTTTTTTTTATGAGAAAGCAGAAATATATTAAATCTGAATGTCCTTGTGAATCGTTTTCATTTTCATTGAGATAACTCAAGTGCCCAAAGTTGTTTATGTTTGTTCTGTGCATTTTCAACTGCAATAATAAATGTTCAGTCACATTAGATCACTTTCCTTTGTGAGAGCTTAATATAAAGTGGCTGTCAGAGGAGCCACCATTGTTCATAACACTAATGTCGTCTTTTTCCTCATTAGAGGATCATTACAAAGGATCACATCATTTCAATGAGCACTAGGCAGCTTTTAATTGCTTTGAATTGAATCCATTTATCAAAGATGCTCAAATACTAGTGGTTTTAGGACTGAAATATCTGTTAGAAGTTAAATTTTGCACAGTTTGACATGAACAAACTCTACAATGTAATAATACTCCAGCAGCATTTAATGTCTCCCCTGTCTCAAGGTAAGATGGTCACAGTAAAATGTAAAATATCAGGTATAATATAAATGCTGCTGGATAAAACTGAGCTTGATTTAATGTAATTTGTTTGTGTGATGTTTTTCAAGTGGGGGAACATACAGGTTTAGGTAGTCTGTTAATATTATGTGAAAATAAGTGAACACAAAATGGGAGTTTCTTAAAAAAAAAAAAACAGAACTTTCTTTTGCGTTGACCTGCTCTTCCTTGGAAAAACTGGTAATGAGTTATTTTTAGACTCCTAAACACAAGACGGTAAGATCCACCCACAGGTCACAGATGTTAGAAGTCAAGGGGCTGAACAGAATTCAAAGACTTTTCCACATTCCTCAACTATTGTTTTCAATTTTCAGTTCATTAAATAGTTCATTAGTTGATGAAATAAAAAGTGATAAAACATTAATATTTTTTAAAAAGGCTAATTTTGACAACACTAACACTTCAATAGACGACAGTATGATTCAAACAAGACAGCGTATGATTTAAACATACCTGTGCTCTTTGACGGTAAGTGGCCCCGCCCCCCGAGGGAAAATTCCCATGACGTCGTTGACAATCAACACGGAAGTGAACCAGGCGACGGAAGACAGACAGAAACACTAACAAGTTGGTGTATACGCTTGACTGACATTTACAGGTGAGTTACAGTCGCTTTATTTACCGTCGTTCTCTTTTAAATCACGTAGTTTTTCAGGCTGCTCGTTCGTGTTTGATCGAGATTTCTTTAATTTGTTTGTTTCTAGCGCCGAGCTAAGGAAGCTAGCTGAAACAGCGACAAAACATAAGACTGCTAACAAAGCACAAGCGAGCTAATAGTGAGTTTTGACAACTCAGAGGCAGGTTTTTAAATTTTCTCAACGAGTCATTAACACTTTGGTTTACTCAATAATACAAAAATAAGACATAAAATGGGTTAAAGTGTGACGTTAAAAGTAGCACGCCTCAGGTAGCCTCGTTAGCCGTGTGTCGCGTCATGCTAAAGCTAAGTGTGTCAGTGCTATTTAGTTTTATGCTGGCGAGGCAACTTCGTGTTTTCGCGTTGTTTATTTGCGTGTTTTGTATTTGGTGTTTGGTGAAATGTGCGGAGTCATTCCGTGGCGATTGGGTTGGTCACGCTCACATGATTTAGTGAGTCACCGGTTCTGAGATCAGGGTGAGGTGAGATGGATCCACGGCTGGTTTCGGTTGAATGTTTCTGCTCCTCTCCTGTGCACAGACAGGAAAGACTTCATCATGCTGGGAGGAGGATTCAAAGCAGAGAGGCTAAGAGTGAACCTCCGGCTGGTCATCAACCGACTCAAACTCCTTGAGAAAAAGAAAAGTGAGTCCAGACCTGAGTATGAAAAACCCCCTCCTCCCCTCCAGCTCATGAGAAATCACTGGCCTCTTGATTACAAGACAAATGTGTTTTCATGTTTTGCTCTACCATGTAATGACTCTTAATCTATTTCCACTATTTCAAAATAAAGCTGAGCTCGCTCAGAAGGCCAGAAAGGAGATCGCCGATTACCTGTCATCAGGGAAGGATGAGCGGGCCCGGATCCGTGTGGAGCACATCATCAGAGAGGACTACCTGGTGGAAGCTATGGAGATCCTGGAGCTTTACTGTGACCTGCTGCTAGCTCGCTTTGGCCTCATTCAGTCTATGAAGTCAGTGCTGATGATAACATACCATTACACATCTCCAGGGCTTTTACACCTTGTTGTTAACCTTCCCTCTGTTTGCTCAGTCCCATTAACTCCTTTTTATTTCTACTCTTAGGGAGCTGGACCCAGGCCTACAGGAGGCAGTGTCCACTCTCATCTGGGCAGCGCCTCGTCTTCAGTCGGAGGTGTCTGAGCTCAAAATTGTAAGTACCGTCTAAATATGACAGAGTGTTAGCAGCATAGCCAACAGTATTCAACAAGATGTGTCTGTTTATTCTTATTAGCTCATGCTTGACAGTCTTATCTCTCAATGTTTCCCTCAGGTATCTGAACAGCTATGTGCAAAATATAGCAAGGAGTACGGCAAGCTGTGCAGGACAAACCAGATTGGCACAGTAAATGACAGGGTAGGATATTTTCTTCCATTTCTTGGCCATGATGAGCCCTTTCAACAATGAACAAATTTTTTTGGCTAATTTGTAACGTGAGCAATTGTCTGTTGTGTTCATAGCTGATGCACAAACTGAGTGTGGAGGCACCTCCCAAGATCTTGGTGGAGCGCTACCTGATAGAGATCGCCAAGAACTACAATGTGCCATATGAACCTGATGCCATGGTCCGGGTGAGCATTTTAAAGTCACTTCAGATTCATCGTGAAGAATGTAGAGGTGTTTACTTTTTATTCACCTCTCACCCACCTCTCTCTTCTGACAGCCTGAGGTTGGCCATGGAGAAGAGGCAGATCTGATCGATGTGGACACTGACAGGAAGTCTGGAGGAGGAGGAGGAGGTGGTGGAGGTTTCAGTGCACCTCCTGCTGCTGCTATGCCTATGCCCATGCCCATGCCTATGCCCATGCCTATGCCAACAGCTTTCAACTATCCACCTCCCAAAGGAGCCGTAAGGAATTTCGTCTAAAGACTCCATTCGTTGTGATTTCATAAGTTGCACTTAAAAAAACGTCAGTGTGCGATCTTCAGTTACAGTATTTATCATCACATCAACCAGTCATTAAAGTGCAATAACCTTTACATACATCACATATATATTTTTATGGTTAATGAATCCTCAAGTAGAGTAAAAAAGATCTCTTTTCGATCATTTTGGTATTTTCTCCCAAAACCAATGAAAACAGCATTTTCCGTCATTTAAATGAACATACCCTTTAACAGGTGACCTCTTATGATGCATCTCTTTGAAGACACTGATATCTCGAAAGAGATGAAATGTATGTTTCTCTGCTGCCAGTTGCCTCCCTCTGACTTTCACTCTCTCTCCAGGAACCATTTAATGCTCCCGTTGGAACCTACAGCAACTTCCAGCACCCCATGGGAGGAGGGCTGCCCCCCCAGCTGCCCACTTCTCCCCCCACATACGAGTCTGTAAGTGGCTGAACCCCTCCCATCCATGCACCCTTCCCGTTACCACAGACGGACAGACGGACAGGGCAGGGCACCAATCAGGGAAGAGCAGTTCATTTAGTTTGCTTCCAGTTTTGTCCGTTGTCTACACCTTGACGTCATTTCTGAGCATAGGCCTAGATTCTGCTTCCTCTGTGTTGTTATAGGCAGCATGGAAATGCTAACACTGCAACTAACTATGACTTTGTTGCTCTAAGTGGGATTTCATTGAAGAGATTATTAACTGCATTCTTGAGGGTGCATAGCCGAGTCAGGTCCTAAAATCTCTTTTAGTGTCGCACACTAAAAATTACCTGCGTCTTTCCCCTGTATTTTCTTTTCTACGTGTTCGCGTTAACATCTGCACCATTGAATGTATTCTTAACTCTTTCTCTATACTAACACTTATGATATTATCATTTTATCACTGTAATGGTGGTAGAACTTCTGACACACATTCTCTGTGTTTCAGATTGATGACATGCCAGATAAACCCTCTGTTCCTTCCCAGGCAATAGGTGAGTTCTGCCACAGTCACTTATCGATAAGTCCATTGAAATGTTTTCTGATTTCTCTGCTCCATTTGTTGCACTTAATCAAATGTCTGTGCTTGGTGAAGCCAGGGCTGATGTCCTAATGTTTCTGCCAGTCCTACTCTCATGAATGAGACATCGCAAAACAGCAAATGTCTGTTAAGACTCAGAGATAAACTGGTTTTGAAGATCAAATGTCAAAGTTCAGGTTCACAGCCTCTAGAATGTGATTTTTCAAGACCACCTCAGCTTCATTTTCTGCAAAACCCATAAAATCTAGACTTGACTTTGTAGTCTAAAAAGCCTACAAAGTATTTTTTTTTCCATACACATTATGAGATACTCATTGTTGCTTTTCTTTTGCCAAATTTTGTTCTGCAGCTCATGGGCCTTCTCAGCCGTTCGACAGCAACGCTCTCCCAGAACTCCCCTCCGTTCCCGATACACTGCCCACGTCCTCCTTCGGCGGCCACACCACCACCTCGGACGACATCGACTTTGACGATTTGACAAGGCGATTTGAGGAGCTGAAGAAGAAGACTTAGATGCTTTATCTCTACACACAAACACAGGCCTGTGTCATCACATACACGGCTCAGAACAGGAAATTAAAAATGTTTAAGGCTCTGTATCAGATTTGGATAGTTCTCCTCCCCTTTCCATGGTGAAATTATCTTACACAGATATTAAACTTGCATATATTCTTACCTCATTTATATAAACACGACCAGTTAACTGAGGGTGTGGTTGCTCGCTCGACCTCGTCACCACAAATTTCTGTCGGCAGTACCAGTGAGTACCATATGTTTTAATTTCTTTCTCTATAACATATGAGTTATCACATACAATCATGTTGGTGTTGACCCCTGTTCTCATTTAAGATCACATCAACTTTTAACTTTGTCCATTTGTCTGTGTGATACACTATGTAATCAATCCTAGATTTTAACTGTTGGGTTTCCCAGGGTTTTGGGTCTGGCTAAATATTTCCAACACATGCCTTGATTCTACTTTGCACATGTCGTGTCGCTGTGATCTTTGGCACTGTGTCGCTGAGTCCTGTCTCAGACCAGTAAAACGAGCTCAACTGGCCACTCCACATTGTCAGGAAGAGAGTATTCATGCTCAAAAAATGTTCAGATTGTTTCCAAGGTGAGGCCACATTACCGAACACATTGTTTTCTGAAAGGTATCAGGACAGGTCGAAGCCATATTTCCAGTGTCTGCACAGTCATGTGGTGGAGAAACACTCATATCAGAAAAAGCTTACGTGGCGAACACATGGTGTTAAATCTGTTCTGTTCATCTGTTACAGCAACGATAGGGCACAGAGGTAAAGTGATAAAACTGTGTATGGAAGTCTGTAATATAATATTTACAATAACATAGATGACCTATTACCATTAACAAATTTACCTGTACAGCAAGAAGTTTGGTACCAGGGAGTTGTTCTATATTGACGTCTGTTTTCTATACACTATCTCCAAATAAAGTTTGTTTTTTTGCCATTTTTGAATGTCAGTTTTACCAAATAGCTGCACTTTCTTATCTTTGAAGTATTTAATTTGCAAATAAAATTTGTGTTAGGCAGAAGCAGCAGTCACGCAAACGACCTAATTTGTTTCAAAAAGATGCAAATTTTCACCTGAAGGTTCTTACATTTGTGTTGTTCTCCTACTGTGCATGTGTCTTATACTGTTTGTGCACCACTGCGTTTGCCTTAGTTGTCATCTCTCATCAGAGGCCTTTCCAGTCTGTACCAGGGTTATGTCTTTGTCATCCATCTAAGAGTGGATACATCGAGTTTGAGCTGTTGAGATTAGATTTAGCTTGATTTGCTTTAACCTGTGAAACACCTCCCGTTGAGCTGAAACTTGTGTATTGGATGACAAAAACAACAGGTCTGTACTGGAAGTAGAGATTTCAATTTCCTGTGGAGAAAATGGGAGTGAGAGGGTTTCTGTTGTTGTGCAGATGTGACGCATTGCTGCAAGCTTAACACACTGAGCTCTGCTTGCATGAAGAAATGAACAGTGGCCTTCAATAAAATGATTCAGCAAGCTCTGGAAAGCAGATAGAAGAGCTGGACGGTTGATGGACAAAAGTTTATTTCGAGGTTTTTTGTGTGTGTGTTGGAGAAAGTAATGAAAGAGATTGTAAACACTACCGGACTGTGATCTGCTGACTGTCTTTTCCACGTTGGACTGTTCTTTCATTTTAAACCTTGAGACACTAAAACTGTGTCTTGTTGCAAAAAAAAAAAAGATTTCCCCCCACTGTATACTAAAGTACTGATTTAATAAACAATTATTTGGAACTGGACACTGGTAAAAAAAAATCTTTTACGCTTTTACCCTTACTGTTTCAAATACTTCCTGGACTTCACAGTGTTGTAATATCAAGCAACAACCAGCAGAGGTCCTCAGTGTACAGGTGGAGATTTATTCCTAAATAGACTGAAATGAGACTAGAGAAAACAGATTATGCATCACTTAGGTCTACTTTTTTCTATTTCTGAGGCAAAGATTGTAAGTAAGAGCAGCAAGGGTGAGGGTTGGGGTTAGTCCGAGAGCAGCAGCTGTAAACATTCAGCCCATAGAGATAATCACATATACCTGAAGAGGAGCGTTACATCAGCAGCTCATTGTGTAATGTGAAATGTGGTAGCTGAGGCATCTAAACCTGAGAACGTAACATGATATTCACCGGCACTAGAGGCTGAAGAGTGAGACATGGAAGGTGGAGAGGGGTGTGTATGAGGACAAGTTTTCATTTTGTCCAACAAATTTGAGTTTTAATACTTAAGCGTTTGCAGGAGCTTGTGCTTTCTGTGTGATCCTTGCTCTGTTGAATAAATAAATGATTTGGATTTATGTGACATACATTTGGCACTTTTGACCAAACTACTGTGTAACACAGTAAACGCACTGAAAGATGTTTTATATAAACGATTTAGGTTGAGCTAGTAACAGTGGTTCAAACCTGTGTTACATCACAGTGGGGTCTGAATGTGAGGCCCAGTGATGAGGATCAGGTCAATGTTGAAGAAGAATATAATGCAGGTTTTCTTCACATTATATAAACAACACAGAGCAGAGCTGAAAGGAAGCAAATAATAGGTTACTGTGAGCTGCTCTGCTGTGGAGAAAGAGTGAGGTCGACCCAGTGTGGGACCTGAACTGTTGATAACCTTGACCTAGCTTCTCCTCCGAGTTTTCAAAGGTCATTGCAGTGAATGGTGAATCCAGGTGAGGCTTACATCACCTGGTGAACGAGGTCAGACACTTTTTCAGCAGTGAATATCAATTTTTGATATTTGAAATTGTTTTCATGATTTAAAATATTCATTCACATTTTTTAACATAATATACCAACACAAAGTTGTCTGTCCATCTGTCACCCCAAAAGGTTTTCAATGTAAGGAGAGTTTACACCTACTGATGCTGCAGTTCAGGGAGAAAAAAATTACAAGGAATCATCAGTGGTGATGAGTGACAAGTGCGTATTTTTTCTTTGTATAACAGGCAACAAAATAGACCTTAAAGTTGAAATCAGAATATGATGATATATCTATCATCAAGTGCTGAAACTGAAGGCACCCGGACTTCTTTTGGATCCAGTTTCCTTCAATTTCAGCACTTAATGACTACAATGACCTGGATGACTGAGAACCTTCACAGAGATATATCTGTAACAGTGGGAAATATTCAGCTACAATGAAATACAAAAATCCCTCTCAATAGACTGTTTCTCAAATTTGCTTGCTTAATTTTTACTCTGACCTTCTTGCACTGGTTATAATGGCCTTTGTGATGTAACGTCTGTTGAGTTTTGTGGTTGTAATAGAAAGTTGTCAGTGTTCAGGTGTGAGAATTGAAGATATGCTGCGATTCCAGTTTTGATTGATTGTTTTCAGTTGTTAAATGATTTATTTAATATTTCGTTATTCAAGCTCACACATACAATACATACAACATCCACAGAAGAAAACAAAATCTGATCATCTGATAAAATAAAAGCAAACGAGGATCATAAGACCTCTGTGTGTGCGTGTTCCTGAACCAAGAGCACGAACTTGACGGTGGTTGAGCCTGTTGTTATAAATCATTCAGAGGGAGGACAGACTGAATCACACAGAAGTAAGCATATACGATGAAAGCTCATGACATGCACCTTCAGCATGTGTTACCGTGACGAAGCTGAAATGACAAACTGCGATCAATTAATAATCAGCCTCTATATGTGCAATTACATAAAAGTGCCTTCCCGCTCCTCATGTAGAAGTGAAAGTGTGTGTTCCCTTGTGGTTGATGGTCGGACGCCACACACTGAGATGACTAGTCATGTTGACACCAACAGGCTGTGGCTGTTAGGTGCTGACCAGCCATGTTTTTAAAAAGATGCAAGTAGAAAATCATTTTATAGCAACAATAAATATCAGATTTTATTATTTTAAAGCTGAAAAAATGAGGTATAAGATCCTTTGAAGTGACTATGGAAGATAAAAAAAAAGATCCACTTCCACCCAAATTAGCAAAAAACTTTCAATATATTATAGCTGAACAGACATTCAATAACTTTATATCATTACTTATTGATTGTGTTTACTAGTTTTCACTCTTAAAATAGCTCAGCTCATGTTTGTGTTTACAGTTTTTTGACATCTAAACCTGCTCGAATGCTTCTTAAAGCTGTAAACAGATTCTACCAGTTGTATGTGACGACAAGAAATAAACGCTGCTTTCACGTGTTTAAAATAATAAACCGGAGGTTTTCTGTCTGTACGGTCATGGAGAATAAAATGACTTTGCAAAATTCAAGAGCAACATTTACCCAGACTCAGTAAACCCTCCTCAGGCACTGAAATGCATGCAAAACACCAGAGTGTGTTGTGCAATTTTTATATATTCAGAAAGTAAAACTTCCAATAAGTGCAAAAGAGTGTTTCAGAAGCGGTGAGGGTGGTGTAGATTGAAGCTGTGCCCGCTGGAGAAGACAGATGATCCTGCTAAATGCAGCTTGCTCACAGCGTGTGCCTGCCAGAGAATCGCCTACACCTGTCTTGTTGCTCTGTTAAAGAGAGAAGACAATGCAGTGAGACTCACTAAAGGGTCACTGGTTTAGAGTTGTCAAAGCAAAAAAAAAAAAAAAGTACCTATTCATAGGCATCATTACATAAGAGCTCTCTGCAGTCAACTTGAATGCAAAACAAATGGACACGCCTGTCTGCTTCATGAAATATGCAAATTCCAGTAAACAATTTATGTGTTCAATTAAATTTAGAGGCTTTTTTTTTTTAATTTCCAAATTATACAACCTTGTATCTCAGGTTTATTTAACAATATCCTGTGATGTTTATGCTGCTTTTTCAGTCTCTTTATTAGATATCTGATAAAAGCCTTTTAAAGTGAGAAGCTTTTATTTTGAAATGAATGTAGCCTTGTTTTTTTTTTTCATCTTCATTTCTTTGCGAGTTGGTGGCAGCAGAAAAAGAGCTGAAACATATCACAGATATACTTATCATGTTTAAATTGATATGATTAACATGTTGAAGAACATACTCAGAAGCTCTGGAGAAACATCTAGAGTCATGTTTGTAGCTGGTCGATAAATGCAAGTCCAGAATTTACTCTCCTCCTTCTAGCTCTGATTTGGTCTCCACCTCCTTATGTGGAGAATATCTGGTTCTGTAGCGGCCCAGTTCTCCACTATGTCCACCTATTGGGTGCTAAACTGCTGTTTGATGCTTAGTAGGTGGCGAATAGCTTTTTATTTTATTTTATTTTTCATTTTTTAAATGAGAACAGCTGCCATCTACATCTCTAATGAGAGTGGTTGGACTGAACAAAAACTATGATAAAGATATTAAATGCACCAGCTTTGAGGATGATGAAAAGGCAAACATTAACAAATGATGAGACTCTGTTCTACTGGTTGCATTGCAGTACTGAACAGTGCAGGTAGCAGCTGAACAGAGTCAACACAGAAGACAAAGAAGAAGAAGAGCTGCAGACTTCTTACATTATGCATGAAACATTGTTCTCATTGATGCTCCTAACTTTGTTTAAGGGCAAGCATGATTTTTCTGACTTCCTACCAGCCAGGAGCTTGTGCACCTCATGCTGCACTGGTGACAGATACACATTGTTTCTCGTTCTTACCCAACAGCACTTGCTCAATTTCCTCGCTCTCCTCCACAGCCACAGGTTTCAGCAGCAGGGCAAAGAACACAGCGATGCCTATCACCTGAGAATGAGAGCAAAAAATTCACAGAAATCTCTTCCTCTTTCTCGACTATATCAACATTATTTCAGCACACAGAGTGACTTACTGGGAATATACAACACAGCTTGTAGTCTAAATACTAAATCAGGGGACTTTTTTCAGTAATCACTTTGATGCAGTTACAGTTTCCCATCTTCACCAACCTTGAGAGGCTGCAGTATAAAGATGCTCTGGAAGAGGGACAGGCCCAGAGACATGACCCACTGGATGGACTTTTCTTTGCCGTACTCAAAGCCGTACAACAGGGTGAAGAAAGTGGACACTCCGCTGATGGAGAGCAACAGGAACCAGCCCAGAAACACACACCACCAGGGCAGCCAGCAGCCCCCGGACTTCTTCTTCTGCTTCTTCACAGGAGGTGGGCTGAGAAAATTGGGATGATATGCAAGATTTTCCACCTGAATAAAATCTGTGATATCTCTACTCTATTGAAATATTTGTGTGTGTCTGTGTTGTGCTGACCAGTAGGCCAAGTGGCTGCTGAAAACCATCTCAGCCTTGCGAACCAGCAGGTTGGTGATGTTGAGGGCATGCTGGTACTCTTCAAAACTGGGGAAATGTCTTGCATCTAGTTTTTCCAGGTCCATCAGGAGATGACAGAGACAAGCCAGGAGGAACCTGCTGCAGTGGACCCAGTGGGGAGTGCTCTCAGCCTCCCCTGTGACAGGATCACACACACACACACACACACACACACACACACACACACACACACACACACACACACACACACACAAACCCCTGCTTTCTGGGGCTTTTCAGCAACATTTCACAGGTTAACCAAAAGTCAAAACTGGTCAAAAACTGCATCTGAACTTCAGCTGTCTGTACAGATATATCAAAAGTGACCAAATATACACAGTAGAATCTGACATTATTTGTC
>OMNW01035189.1:19127-38703 GCA_900303245.1 Selene dorsalis | reverse complement strand
GGGAGTGCTCTCAGCCTCCCCTGTGACAGGATCACACACACACACACACACACACACACACACACACACACACACACACACACACACACTTGCAGGTGATTACATTTCTCTGCACAGCATGGCCTCTCCAGGTCATAGGGTTTCTTTTCTTTGAGGAGAGATGTTGTATTTTTGCCTTTGTAATGCAAAGCAGAAAGGTGTTGCCTGTACAATATACCATATGCTCAACATCCTGCTGCTGTAAATTCTCACTATTACACTAACCCTGCAACTATAATTCTCTAAAAATCCACCATTTCTAATAGGAAAGGTCAAATTGTTTTGGGAAATTTATTTTGAAGTATATATAAAATATTACGAGTTTCATCCTTTCAACCATTCTTGCACTAGAAAACATCTGTGCCCCTCCAGGACACATTCAAGTTGAATTTCTATCACAATTTGTTCGTCTGTTTAGCTCAAGCACCACTCAACTGCCTTATTCATCCACTTACCCCTTCTTAGCCCCTTTGTACGTTGCCCTCTGCAGTGCTGTTCTGGTTGATTGTTTCATTTAAAAGAAAAATGCAAATGCTAATTTCTTGTGTTGACATTTTTAACTAGATTCTACAGTACAAGTACATTTTTCTTCTTTAAACAAGTCATAATGCCAGAAGGCATCATCTCAGTAAAAAAAAAGAAAAAAACAAGGAATAATAAATATAAGATAAAGTAAAAACCTTGCATAAGATGGATCAGTTCATTCACCCTGTCCAGGGCGTAGCTGAGGTCGGTGGTGGACTCCAGCCTGTATGGTCCTGATATCTTATTCTTCGGACTTTTGCTCACCAAAAACATCATCTCCTCTGTGTCCTGGCAGGAACATACAAAAACATCTAAAGCTACGTGCACAGTGAAATACTTATGCATAGAAAAGTAACAAAGCATCTTATATGGCAAAAGGTAAGTCAAAGCCACAAAGGGCATTTACAGTAACTGCAACAGTGATGAAGAAATATAATATGATGATATAAAAGAAGTCACATAAAAACACTGTCAAACCTTCAGAATAGTTGGTATGCTGACTGGACGAGGTCTCGTGTTCTCCTCGTAGTCGTCTTTTTTAGGGTTTGAGATGACGCGAGGTCGGATGCTTCGGAAGATGGTGATGATGAGGATGTTGATTGGGAACATGAGGAGACCGCTCTCCACCCCCACCATAATTTCTTGCCAGGTGATTTTCAAAGAACCTGGACAGGTACAAAAAAAAAAGCACAAAGATAACAGTGTCTGTTGATGTGAAACAGGTGAAAACATCTGCAGCACCTGGAAGCTTGGACATGTTGTGCAACCAAGGCCTGCTATTAATGCAATCAACACAGTACATGTTGACAAAATAAAATATTGCTGGTTTTATCCTTTCAACCTGCATCAGAAAATACCTGTGCCCTACCAGGACACATCCAAGTTGAACTTCTGTTTAGTTCAAGCACCACTTCTCTGCCTTACTCATCCACTTGCTCCATCTTAACCCCAACCAGCGACTCCTACTAATGCTTTAGAATAAGTATGCTGTCTTTTAATATTATCTTCGACAAATAACGATATTTGTCGTATTGTGGGAGCAGAATTTGTGAATATCGTAGCCATAAACGTTGTAGTGAGTGAAAATATTCACATGAAGTCTTGAGATGATTCAGTCACATTTATTCACTTTGCTGAGGATGGTGTGATGTTTATGACACTTATGTCTATGCCCCTGATCTGACAATCAGTAATAGCCCCCTCTAGTGGACAGTCTGTGTAGTGGCCAGTTATTTTTACATGCCTAAGACACATTTATTATCAACCATCAACAACACTGAACATAAAAAGTAGTTTTCACTCTTGAATGAAACTTTGCTTTGATCTGAGAAACTGATTAAATAATCAATGACCCAGTGATTCACCTAATTGAAACAGTACAGGTGACTCCTCGTCTACAGGGATGTTCCAGAAGGCGATGTTGATGGCCATGGTGCAGAGGAGGAGGCTCATGCAGCAGGAAACCCTCTGGGCCCGGGTGAACGGACTACGTGAGGGAGGATCCACTATGGACACCCAGATGTGTTCATCCCGAAAGCCGGTCGATGTTCTGCTCCGGAAAATGTTCCTGCGGGGAAAAGGGAAGAAACTCGTGATGACACTGATCTGATCGTTTAATTTGACTTTACCAGGAGCTGAGCCGGTTCATTTCAGCTGCGTGAGGTGGAGTCTGACCTGAAGCTGGTGATCTCGTTGTTCTTTGCAGCATTGAAAGTTTTCTTGGTCATGCCATCTCCACGGTCGCTGCTCAGCCAGCAGCCACAGAGGAACTGAACCACAAGTCGATTCTGGAGGTCTTGTACTGTCACCTTGTTTATATACCTTTATATAAGGGAAAATAAAGGAGTGAGAAACACTGTGACACAAATCACCTTGACTGGAAATCAACATCTAATGCTCAATTTGGCACAGGAGACTATTTTGGGATTTTGTTCAACACCAATTTTATTCATATGTTTTACTATAATGCAGATCTAGCTGTGCCCTGAGTGTGCCTCTCATCAAGATTGAGGATATAAAACACAATATTCCAATATCACTTCAAGGTATGACCTAAAAATAACATTAAACTGCCAATAAATATGAATATATACATTTAAAAACCAACAAACAGCTTCAGGAAATTAGAATTAGTAAATATCTGAAAGAAAAACTAGTGTAGTGTAGTGTCGTGTAGTGATAAATGTATTGATTGCTGCTCAAGTGTGTGTCATCTCAGCATCTTCTGGTACCATGACGGGTGACCTCCAGAGTTGTCGTGCTGCAGCCTGAGGTTTTGCACTTCGCCCAGAGGGAAAGGTGTGGCCAACAGGAACATATCGACAGCTCCTCTCTCAAACACGGGCTTATCAGAATCTGTGAGGTTGTACGTTTCACTCTCTCCGTCTGAGCCAATCAGCTTCACTGTGACCTATAGGATAACCACACTGGTTTCACACATCGGTGACGTGAACCCGGATTGTATAAGGACCACAACTGTGTGTGCGTCACACAACTGTCACGACCCTTTTCTGAACCAAACGTAACACATCATCACATGAATGTAGTGGAGGAAGGCAATGACTATTAAAACACTTGAGCAAAAATCCCAAAAAAGAAGCATTTCTGAAAAACTATGAACATACACTGCTTGTTCTTTTCCTTTTGGATTATATAAATATATAAACATAATAAAAAAAATCTTTTAAAGAAGAGTCAACTCTTACGTTTGCGGTTGTCCCAGCGTTCTTACGATGGCCAGTTTGGACACCGATCAGATAGTTGTACTGAGCACCTGGGTGGTTGTCCTCCAGCAGAGTCATCTTCCTCTAATAGTTCAACATAAAATCATTTTGTGGCATGAATATGGATGTGCTGGCAGGAAAACACAGTTTCTAAACAAAATTACACCATTCAAAAAAAAAAAAAAAAAGACATTATGCAGGACATTATGATGCAACAGTGAGAGAAGTGTATCTGTGTTTCTAATGTGTCCTCATGAGTTTGTGCTGGCTGAATTATTCCTAACACTGCATTTTGACTTGGACTGATGTCGTGGAAATTTGGTTCTGCCTGTGGAGAGTCAAAGAACAAGACTGAAAAGGTAGCATGCACCCAAGTTTATTCTCATGAGAAGGGAACAGAACACAGAACTACACAGCAGACAGCAGTCCAGAGTAATGCCCCCAGAGCAGAGGTTGCTGCCCCTTCTTATACTCTTGTGGTGAATTATATGGTTACCCAGTATCAGTGACCCCTGCATTCTTTAGGAAATGGCACTCTTAACACAAAGTCTGGCAACTTAATGCCTACTCAGGAGTTGCTACATCCATAGAGTTTACGACTTAAAGCCCGTCAATAAACAAGGTCATGCACTGGTCAACCCAGTGTCCTTCCGTTACCTCCAGACTTAATGGAGTGTCCAGGATTACCACAGGTCTATCTACTTCTACTTCAAAGACTACATGACTAATGATCAGCAAAATTCCATCACACTGATTTAATATGAGACTGACCTTAGACCGTGACCTGCGGTCGGAGTAGCAGGCCCACATCAGCGTGATCAGGTAGAGGCCGTAGAAAGCGCAGAGCAGCGCCAGCACCACGTAGTTCTGAGACACGGTGGCGAACAGCTCTCCTGTGCGACTTATGTCCACGTAGTTTGGCATCACAAAGAAGGAGCTCCCGAACATCGTGAGGTGGTTGCACAGACACTGTGTGTGATCTGGGGTGCTCTTCTCGCCCACCTTAAACAACAGCAGCACATCACTCCTTCAAATGCATCCGGTGCAACTGGATAGTTTTCAGTTCAAGCCAAGTTTAGCTGAATTAACTCACCCGGCAGCCGTCTATGCTCCATATCTCCCTGTCTGTGTCCCAGTAAAGGCACTTGCTCATAAAAGAGGTGATACTCAGTGTGAAGCCTGGCTCCCATGAGGAGTTAAAGATCTTGGTCTCAATGTACCACAGTCCAGGAGTCTGCTGTAACATATCTGGGGTGATCATCCAGCGATAGTTTCCTGTCGCAAAAAAAGCAAATAATCACCAATACTGACTATGACTGTGACTGATTTGTATATGTGATAAAGCAACACCTGGATTAAAGTGACAGTTACCTGATGGTCTCAAGATGATGGTTGAGTTGTCTGAAGAGGTCGGAGGTGACCCATAAGACAGTGTAAGAATCAATGACACATTTGAATTGGGAACTGCATTGAAGATGATGGTCACGTTAGGGTCTGTGATGTTCATTTTGTTCAGTACTTTCATGTTATTCTCCAGTTCAATGGTGGTGTTAATCAGTGATGAAGGATTTGGACGAGGCAGATAGATCTGGAACAAAGAACACCAGAACCTCAGACAGATACATCTTCACCATTTTACCTGACAAAAAATATAAACCTGACTTTGCTCTGAAGCGATTTCATATTAAGATATGAATATTAGGCCAAACTGCAGTCCAAACATATACAGTATTTCTGGATGTAGGACAAACTGTGATGCATTTTCTTCCCAAGACAAAAGTAAAGTGATATTAGTAGAAGTTGTTTGTCCTCTTCCTCTCATACCTCACTTCTTTCCTCATCACTGATTGGCTCGTATGTCACACTTTCTCTCCCCTTAGCTGATTCAGTTCACCTGTTTTACACAGATGTTATTGAAACACATCACTCTCACTCATCTATTTTTGTCACCACTGCATGGTGGGCAGTTCTGACTCAGCTGGGAGTGTGTGTTCCTCCTTCATGTATAGAAATGCAATTATTTTGAGATTTCAAATATCAACCTTTGCTCAGAGGAATTTCTTCTCCATGGATTCAGGCCTGATGCCCTGATAGATTCACTTTCATTTTGAAGCTTGTAATTTACAGAAGTAGAATGTTTCCCACTCCTCCTCCTGGAAAGGACAGGTCTTGTGTTTCACAGTGCTTTTGCTTTTTCTGACCCCACTGATGCAAGAAGGATAAACACAGTAATGTGCTAAGTGCTCTGATAAACAAGGTGACACAAGCCGCTTTTTATCACCTGCCAGAGAGCACAGCTTCACTGTCGACGCTCTGACTAACCTTTGTAATAACACCGGCTTTCATAACATCTCAATCTCACCTCTGCCACTTCTGAAAATTGTGCTGAACGGTCATTGGGCTGTAGGTATGTAAAGGCACAAATGACACCTTTTCTTTCTGTTTGTTTGCTACCTACCTTCAAATTATTTAAGCACTTTAGTTCAAATAACATGAGAACCAGTGTACCTCTATACTCTCTGACAGGTTCATCAGCTTGATCTCTGAGCCTTTACTGTTGAGTGAAAGGCTGCAGACCGTTCCCGAGACCTCGTCTTCAGAGGGATGGAGATTTCCAGAGAATGTGGTCATCTACGAAGGAGGAGAGTCCAGTTAAACACACTGCAGATGACAACAAAAACACAAACACTCATAGACACAATAGTAACACACACACACACCTGAGTGGTGATCATGGCTGCATCTCCGAAATGCCCCTTTAGAGCTGAATATGAGGGGAGCCTGATGAACTCACCATCTTTCTCTGAGCCCAGCACTGCGTTGCCAAGCTGGTCAGGTTTACGGCTGAGGGAAGGAGATAATTGGGATATTTATCACTTTCTCATAGCACAAAAGCTGCAAAGTGACGTTCTGAAAAAAATAAAAATAAAACACCAACTTGGTCAGGTAGATGGTGCCTGTTTGGTGCTTAATGACCACATCTTTGTCACCTGCACTCAGCAGGACAGAGACCGTGCGAAAGATCTCGAAGATCCGCTCAAACAAAGACTGTACAGGGGGCGAGAAACGCAACATCACCTGACCTGAGCGTGTGACTGCTTCTATGTCACAGTATCACACTCATGTGAACTTACTGTGGGGTTTGGGTTGGTCAGGAGGTCGCACTTTTTCGTTGCGAGCAGGTAGATGGCATAACTGCAGTTGATGATGTGATTCATAGTTGCATTGTTGGCCAAAGCAAATTCTTTAGTCAGTTTTTTGGTGCTTTTCAACAAATAGTCAATGAATTTGTCCTGTGAAAGAAAACACAAACACACCAAGACACACTCAGTGTACAGAGAGGTGAATATTGTAATTGCAGTTATATGATCAGAGTTTCCATAGGTCCCCACCCTGACGTCATTTGTTGGCTCCCCTGCTGTTACTTCGATTCGCTTCAGTTCTTTATCTGCTTCCTGTCTCAGGAAAACAACACAAAAGGTATTTCACTGCACTGTTCAGTAGCCTTCATGACTCATAGGTCAAACAGTCTATATATGAAATGACTAAGGGATCTCTCACCTGGAGGAGTAAGGCAATATTACCAATATGTAAACCCATGCCATCTACACTCCTTCTGCCTCCTGAAATCAAAGTGTGTGTGTTTGAGGAGAAGAGAAAGATTGTGACTGTCGTCCTTCACATTCACATTTATTGTTATGACACATAATGCTTTAGTGTGACTTACGAGAAACGCCTGCACGACTGGGCCCTGGTGTATTCTGCAAAGTAAACATGGAAAAATACTGCGATGAAAATTCAGTCTGGATGTTTATTCACCTTCTTAGTGACAGTGTACAGTTATCTCTTACCTTAGTGTTTGATGGAGGCTCCGAATCTTTAAAACAAGAGTTTAACAAATTGAATATTGGATATGAAGTACAAAAAAAAAGGAATTCTAATACACTTTGCTAAGTTGTTAGGAATGCAAGAGAAGAAGAACAGAGGACATGAAGGAAAGGAAAAGTGATGATTAGGAAGTTCTTGTTACGTACGGTGGGTGCAGACGAAGCTACGCCTCTGGCTGCAGTCCGAAGTCACGAAGAGCTGAAGAGGAGTCAGAGTCATGTACGTGCAGCTCGTCTCAGAAACGACACCATTTTCTATTTCAGAGAGAAGTGTGTGCGCACAAAGAGACAAACAATTACGGTTACCCCAGACATGATGAAGACAAAAAACGTTTGGGCTGCAACTATTTATTAATTTGTCAATTATCTTCCAAACAATTTCATAATGTCAAACAATAATGAAAAATGTCCATTACAAGTTCCCAGAGCCACGTTATGCTACAAACTACAGAGATCTGATAATATAATGCTGACAAATGATCATATTTTACAAGAAAACAGGAATTTCTCTGGATTGAAATACTTTTATTCTTTAATTTCATGATGCAGTAAACGCTCTATAGGATGGATACAGATTTACCCAATTCAAGGTAACTATCTATTGCTGTTTTTGTTTGCTTGTTGATCTATTACTGTCTCTTCCTAGACTGTGCATCTGTGTGTTCTTGTTAATTGTAGGACATTATCAATTGTGTTGTTTTTGCTTTTGACTGTTTTAATTACATAATAGATAAAAGCCTAACAAGGGACAGGGGTTACATGAGGGTTTAATGCCTTGTATGTTACACTTTATATTATCCCTATGAAATAAATAAACTCGAAGTTACAGAGTAAATTATTTAAAATAACATAACAACATATATTGAATTTTATCTCACAGTTATTCAGTGAGAAATAATGTATCTATTTTCTTATTTCTGAATCTCTAAAGTCATTGTTTTCATTTATATCTGATTTAATTTTGATATTTTCCTCATATTGTTGTTTGTGTTAAGACAACATTGAACACATGCATGTGAGAAGTTGCTTCATAAAAACTGGATAGGAGAGTCAGGATATTGATTGTATTGATTAACCTCTATCAACAACGCCACTGACAGTAAATCACAGTAGATAATAAAACATTTTTCCTCGACCTCACCATGTTCAGCCTCACATAGATGCTGCTTGATTTTACAGATCATGATGAGGAAAAAAATACATTAAATAAAAACACTAACAAAAGACATATTTGTGATTATTATACGTATTGGTACTCACCCGTGGAAGGCTCTCCTTGGACCCGCTCTCCCAGCCACCATGAGAAGTTGTTTCTCTTTCTACTGTTGTTCTCCAGGAAACTTTTGACCTCACTGTCCATCACCCTCAGCAGCTCCCCTCCATGCTGTTCACAGCCGCTCCTGGCTTCAAACCAAGTTTTTGAATCCTCGACAAACTCAAAACAGAGATTTCTGACAAAAAAATCACAGGTGGCAGGGAGAACATCGCCATGACAGGCCTCAGCCTTCTCAGGTAAAGGTAGAAATCCAGCTGAAATCCACAAAAATACAGCGGTTCGGAGCAACACGTCCATGGTTATTATAATGTACAGAGCTAAAGCACATAGTCCCGTAGGAGCTGAGGCAGCAGCAGCAAGTGAGTGAAATCCCTTCAGGTTGTCACATGAAAATTAGAGAACTTTCTCTAGAAAAACCTGCATATGTTCTTAATACATTAGGAAAATCTCTGCAGACACTCAAACAAGATGCAAAGTGAAGGAGGTCACACAGGATTCACCTTTCATCTGCAACTCACCAAGGCCGAGTTTCACCTTTTTATTTGCTTAACATGAGAAAAAAAAACACATTATATTACACATGATATACACATTAACTATTTTATTTGACTAATTTCATAAAGTAAATATTGTCTTTTCAAAGTAAGTTACACTAAATACTCATGATGTTCATATTTCACCTCTTGAGAAACATCTCAGATCAGATGAATCTCACTGCATTTCAGTTCCTCCACAATCCCGCGCTCATGGGGGAAATCTCGCGAGAGGACATGGAGGAAGTAGTTCCCACATGTGTTTGTGTAACATCTTAATGCAGTGAAATGCAAGGGCAGACGTGCGTCCATGGCGGGACATCTGAAGGTAAGTTCAGTCACAGTCTCGTCCTCTTTTGTCGCCCGGTGTCAGGTCGGTAATCACGCCGCCACGAGGCTCGAGGTGACGGCTTGTCGGCTCGGCTGCTCCACGTGAACGTGATTTTCAAACAGGAAACAATGAAACAGCTCCTCTGTGTCTTTGCATGAAACCATAGAGACACACAGCAGCAGAGATCATTGAAAAACAGAGACAGATGTTATATGAAAATGTTTTAAGTTTTCAACTGTGTTTGAAAACTTATTGTACTGCTGTTTTGTTTTTCTGCCCCACATATGAGCTCCACCAATTTGGGATTATTATGGGACAGCAGGCCCTCAGACAGAGATCAGGAAGGAGTCACACTATGACCTTATCATTAAACCATGTCCTGTCTCTGACCACAGTTGTGCCCCTCTCCTGCGTGTCTTCAACCCCTCAGACTGAAAGAGCTGCTGCTGATATTGATGGTTTTATGTCACGCTCTGTGTCTCTCTGTAGTAACTTGAGAACATGTCTGGTCTTTGGCTCCTTGTGATGGTCCTGTGTCATCTCATGTGGTTCTTTTGTGTCTCCTTAATGTCAGTCTGTGTGTCTTTGTGGGTCGCCTTGGGTGTTTTGTGGTTATTTTGTTGTGTCGTGTTATTGTGTCTTGGTATGGAGCCAGTTAGTACTGATCAAGGAGGTTGATAACTGATATGCCCGTTTAAAATGCTGAATATTGCCACTGTTAATCCGTCCATCCTCAGACTAGAGAATTAATTGGTTTGGCTGATTGATGACCCCTGATAGGACATTTAATAATCTGTTGTTATAGGCAAGTTAAGCATCATCTCTGATAGTGACTGTGCCTGATAATCTGTTATTCTCCCTACTTGTTTTTGTCTCTTTGTGATTTTGTGTAGTGGAGTTTTTCCACAGGTTGGGATGCTTGATATCGCAGTTTTACTGATGCTGTGTATTTTCTATCTCATTTTGGCCAGTTGCAGATGTGGTACATGTACATTAAAGAGGAGAGCACAAACAAACCCGTTGCTCTTATTGTGATGGCAGATATAGATACAGACATCGAATCACTGGTGCTCTTCGTAAGGGACCATTTCAGATACTCGTACTGCTTGTTTCTAGTTGACAGTCCACGTTTAGCATCGTTGTGTACACGTGTATTTGATACATACATTTTCATATCTTTTCTACATATGACCATAATAGCCTTTTCAAGTTATCGTCTGATACCAGTGTTGTACCTAGTTTCTCTGGCTCTGTTTCCTATGAATGGCTCTGTATTCAGACATACATGATGTGATGTGTGAAGGCCACACACAACCTCACTGGGCATTAACCTGAATATTAAACAAAACACTGTATTTAAACTCAGGTTCCTGTGGAAACTGGGTCACTGCAAACCATATAAATGAAACTATCACCAGTCTATTCACACTGATGAATTCCTGATGTGATGTGTCAGTTCTTTTACTTTTCATGCTCTGATCCACAGAAGCAGCTGAAGGACGCAGTGAAGATCCTCAGCTCAGGTAGCCTCCTGTTTGCCTCCTACCTCACTGCTGTTGGAGATGAGCGTTTCTACGCCAGCCAGCTCATGCCCGTCCTGCAAAGGATTGTGGGAGCCGAGATGGCGCATGTCTTGTCGGTGAAGATGATCGGCATGGGCGTGGTTCCTCTGAACCGCTACAAGGACCCTGCATCACTGGTAAATAGTGAACAGTTTACCACCTCACCTTTCTTTAACATCGTGCAGTGAACCCCTGATCCTGTAAGTTGTTCTGTCTCTGCAGGAAGTGAACGTCCTCGGACTAAAGTTCAAAAACCCTATCGGCATCGCAGCAGGCTTTGACAAGAACGGGGAGGCAGTGGACGGTTTGTACAAACTTGGTTTTGGCTTTGTTGAAGTGGGAAGCATCACTCCCAAACCTCAGCCTGGGAACCCCAAACCCCGCGTGTTTCGACTCCTCGCAGATAAAGCCATTATTAACAGGTACGTTTTTAAAAGGTTGCACTGGTGTCAATATTGTTGTGTTTCTGCTTTTATGAAAAATCATTAGTTTTAGTTGAATCGAGCTAATAAACTGTTTGCAGACTGTAATTTAATTAACAATTTAATTTCTTAATGTTGCCATGTAAAAAATATTTCCTTATACAGTTGGTGTTGCATACTAAAATGGGGCAACATAATCAAACCACTAGTATTTTATTATGAAAGTAATGCATTAGCAAAGACAGTGTCTCTGCATTAAAAGTGTATAGTGTGTAGTTTCCTGTAGATTTATATTGGTCAGGTCTTATAGCTTAAGATATATATATAAAATTTCATAGTGCTTAGTCTGTTCAAAGAGATTGTACCTCCTACAGATCAGTTCTCTCTATTTTCTTTGCAGTTTTAATTTGTAATGCAGATTAAAATGAGCTAAATGAGGGGAATCTGTTTTCACCGGTGCTTTTTAGATTTTCCTTTCTGTCATTATACCCAGTGACACTGGTAATTCATGCTAATTTGTCCTCATGAGATGTTGCAGCAGACCATTTCACCAGTGAATTAGCAGCTTTCCCCGTTAATCCAAAACCATCTGATTTGAATTATTTCATAATAATTAGAAAATCTCATATGAAGTGTTTGTTTTTTAGTGCACTTGATTTTTGTAGGATCGTTTTTATTAATAGACTGGCATTTTAACAACTTGTACTGTGTGTGTGTGTGTGTGTGTCCAGATATGGCTTCAACAGCTGTGGTTTGGAAGATGCACAGCAGAGGTTGCAGGCCAGGGAAGAAACACAGCAAGAGCAAAGTAAAGGTTAGCAGCCACTATTCTGGACTGTAAATGTGACATGACTCATTGTTCGAGCTAAAAAAAACAAACCCTAACACAGCGTTTGTTTCCTTTTCAAATATATAAATAGTCTTCATTTTTATTAATTTAACAAGTTGAAGTATTTGCAGTAAATGGGTTTATGGTTAAATACACTATTCTGTTGTGTTGTTGTATTTTAATGATCTTGACCCGTCCTTGTCTCACGTTCTGTTGTTTTCTGATCCATACCTGCTCACAGCCCATTTAGCACATGAGCCGCACTGCCCCAGTTGAGTCACATGTCTGATGATGCAGCTTGTGTTTGTATTTGTCTGATCTCTCCTGCTTGTGTGTGTGTGTCTGTGTTTATAGCTGGCCTTCCCCTGGGCATCAACCTGGGGAAGAACAAGCTGTCCCAGGACGCAGGGGCAGATTACTTGCAGGGGGTGAAAATGCTGGGCCCGCTGGCTGACTACCTGGTGGTCAATGTCAGCAGTCCTAATACACCGGGGCTCCGGGACCTGCAGGGGAAGGCTGAGCTCCATCAGCTCCTGCATACGGTACGACTGTGTGAATGTTAAATTGAAAATTTAATTACTGCAGTGGGAGCCAACGATGATTTAAAAGTATCATTAGGCTGTATTACCCAACCTCAGAAGTAATTACTTAGTTCAAGTCATCATTATGTAGAGGATCCCGTTGATAAAAATGTCCTGAATAACTTAAAGTATAATGTCTGTGGTGTGGTTGTGCTATAGAGAGAAATTTATACCAGACTCACCAAGCAATCTAAGTGGACTGAATAAGGTATTTGACAATATTTGGTTCTGATAAATGGATTTAGAAGTGGCATCAAATTGGACCAACTCCTATCACTGGGTGCTTTTAAGTTTTGAAAGCATCGTATCGTATCGTAAAAGTTGCTCTTTAAATGAAGAACTATTCTGTATTTTTGTTGATCTGATCATCTGTCAATTCAAATTAAGATGATTTTTTTAATTCACACTCTCAAGGCTTCAGGTCTTAAAGCACAATACACAGACTTTGCACAAACACACTGTCATACAATCTGTGCAGGTGTTGAAGGAGCGCGATGCCCTGCAGGGAGAACACAAACCTCCGGTCCTGGTGAAGATCGCTCCTGACCTCACTGCACAGGACAAACAGGACATCGCTGACGTCGTCACTGAGGTTGGAAGTTTGTTTCTTAAAGTCATTGTTATTTCCTTATTGAGCATTTGATTTGATTTTCTGGCCTCTTCTTAACTTAATAACATCAGCATCCAATTTCATTTCTCTCTGATTTCCATAATGGCCGTGGTTAATTTCTGCTGTGTTTTGCATTCGTGACAAATAAAAATATCTGAGCAGACTGAACTCATATACAGATTGTTTGTATCTTTTCCATAGAGGGAAATAGATTTAATTTGTTGTGATGTTTGTAAATTGTTGTATCATATTTTGATCCCTTCTCAATAATATAGGAAAAAAAACATACAAACCTTACTAAGGGGAAAAAATGAATATAAGCTCAGTTCTTGTTCTGAGGTGATACTTTTAATCATACATGTCACATGGTCTTATGAAAACAGTGCAAGAAGATGAAGCCATGTTCTTGCTTGAATGGCAGTTGTATTACCGACCATATAAATGTGGCTTTACAAATGTTTTAGTTTAAATCACAAAAATCTTTAATCATCTTATGATATCATATTATGATAATATTATTAAAAAGATTGATAAAATCTTTCAAAAGAAGGTTACAGTGTCCTTCACAAGGCAAAAAATATATTACATCAATTAAATAGGAGTATTAAATTACCATAAATTATAAAGTAATAGAGTAGAAAAGTTTTTCTGTTGTGGGTCATTGATCAGATATAGATTTTTAAGACACAAATGTGGAAATCGGCTCGACATTTCAGCTGATTGTTTTTATTGTAATAACAAATATATCATTTGCTGATTTCCAACCTCATCAGTGCGATTTTTTTTTTTTTCAAGTATAAGAGCTGCTCTCCACTTGAGTAGGTCGCTTGTCTAAAATCCAGAGTGTTGTGTTTTTGGTCAGAGAGGGGACAAACCCTAATGGAGAAGAGGAAGCATTTACTTTCACAGCACTCTCTCCTCTATTTGTCACAGTACACTTCACATTCGAGGTCTGTGAAAGTCAAATGGTCTTTACTCACAGCCACCCACACCAGTCAGTCACTACTCTCCTTCACCTCCACTCTGTATGTTCTGTGTCTGTGCAGCTGGGAGTGGACGGTTTAATGGTTTCCAACACCACCGTGTCCAGACCCGAGACTCTTCAGGATCCTAATAAGTCGGAGGTCGGTGGGTTAAGTGGCCAGCCTCTCAAAGACCTCTCCACTAACACAGTCAGAGAGATGTACACCCTCACCAAAGGTACTCAGACATAACGTCTTGTCCATTTCTCATCAAGTTAAAGTGCCCAGGTCAGCTTCTTAAGTGTGGGAAATTGGTGTTTTTTCTGCTTTTATCATCACTGAATGGAATATTTCTTTCTATTGTAGGTAAAATACCAATCGTGGGAATTGGCGGTGTGGCCAGTGGACAGGACGCTATGGATAAGATCCGTGCTGGCGCTTCACTGGTTCAGCTCTACACTGCTCTGACGTATCAGGGTCCGCCGGTGGTGACGAAGATCAAACGAGAATTGGAGCAACTTCTAAAGTAAGTATGGGAAAGATTTAAGAAGGTCCGATGGCTCACTTTTAACAGCTGATAATTCTTGTTATTTATTTATTCTTTGCTCTTTTTTTTTATTTTCTGGGAAACAACATTTTATTCACCAAATTAATTATTGACACCTCGGAGCTCAGTTATTTCTCATAGAGCTCAAGAAACAACGGCAGTTAGACAAGATTGACAAACTTGTCAAACAAGAAATCTGCTAACACATGAGGTGTTTTATAGAGTTCAGCTGAAAAGATGGATTGTCCAGATAGTGATTGTGTTTCTTTCCCTGTCAAATTCCTTTACGGTGATGTTATCTCAAGCACAATGTTATCACAACTGGTAGAAATGATGGGTAAAGCTATGACCTACTAAAGCTGAGGTGATTTTAGCATAAACCTCGCTTCTTGTCACTCAACAAGAATATGATGATTATACTTGTTTTCAATGTTTTGTTTTCAATTTTTGTTCTATAACTTGCTTATGTTATTACAAACAAACTCGTGTCTTATTTTTTCTTACATGTTCAAAATAAATTCAATTCATTTCAGTTCAATTCAAGTCAAATAAGCCTTCACATGTAGTGGTATTTAGCAGCAATGCTAATGCCTCCCCATGATATATGAGACAGTTCAGGCCAAATCATTACATTCAGCATGTTCATGAATTTCTTTGTCTCTTGTCGTCGTCTAATTCTCCTCCGAGATGTTTCTAAATCAGCACCTTTATCCACTTCCACAGAGATCAAGGTTTCAGCAGTGTGCTGGAGGCGGTCGGAGCAGATCACAGATCAGCGGAGAGGTCGACTCAGAAGCAGAACAAGCTGAAAGAGATGGTAAATGTTAACACGGGCACTCAGGGCTTAGCAGCACCTGTGGCTGCCATCTCCTCCAACTAGACAGTGGGAAGAGTAACTGCAGCTGGTCTCAGCTCCGTCTTTGCTTATTAAGTGTTGAATGGTGAATCTGATGATGATGATTTGCTGCACTGAGACGCTGAGGTCGGTTCATGACTTTATTTCAAACGTTCGTCCTTTTGTTACAGTGTAACAGCAGTTAGTATTTCTCAAAGTGCACACTGAGACCAAAGTGCTTGGATTTTTCAAACACTTGCTCCAAAACTAATTTTTACCAATTAATACAAGTGATTTTTTTTTCTTGTGTGTTTAAAAAAAAAAAAGAAAGGAAAAAAAAAAATAGTCTGACATGATAAAATGGCAAAACTTGTTTCTCGTCCACGGTTTTCAGTGAATTATACAGACTTGGAAAAAATACATTCACATTGTTGGTATTGTAATAGGCCTATGCACTGCAGTTTACACATAGACGTTATTACTCGTGAATGAAGGGAAAAGTAAACAAACGATGTGTTAAGAATCAGGGTATTTATTCTGTGATGTGTGATGAGAGAGGACTTGTAGCATAGCGAGTGTTTGTGAGTTTTTTGTTTCAGTCTGTCCGTCAGACCTGGTTAAAGCTCCAACAGGAAAAACAGATTTAAGTTACAAACAATGACAGAGACGTTACATGTTAACACAGACACTGGTGAACACCATGGGAACTTAATCTGACATTTGTGGATGATAGATTACAAATTTAATTCCATCTGAAGGTATGTCACCTTCAGATGGAAGTAAGGAAAACTACATATCTGATCAATCAATGTTATATACAATAAATATACTGTATAAAAGATATTTATTCCAGCGTGGTAGATTCACAAGTGGAATCAAACTTCTGTTAAACACTGATTACAGAAAAAATCAATAATGCTCATTTTAATCTGAGTGGCAACACCACACACAAGCCATATTTTATGATATTAAAATTGTTATTTCAAGTGATACTGTGTTTATTCATGAACCCCAGAGGATGAATGCCTGCTCAATATTATTGCTATACGATGTATTTATATTGCTATATTCTCAAAATATTCGCTTTTACATTTTTCAAAATCTATTTGAGTAAAATTAGTATAAAATCTAATCAGCATTTCACTTCTTGCTCTTAAATTTTGTTTCACACGATCCACTGAGATCGTGCACTCAGACTCTTTTTTGGTCAAGATGAAGTCGGTTGTTTGAAACCATTTTCTCTTTCCAGCAGCAAAATACCCCTGAAACAGTGATAACAGGAACATGCACCCACAGCGATTCACATTCATGTCACGCTTCTTTTTCCCACCAGTTTTTCTGTAATTAAAACTCATGGGCTGTGGAAGGCAGCATACCCTGAGAGACGAGGGGTGGAAAAAATGCGCTTGTTGATGTGAATGTACAATTTTTACATTTCTGCAAAACCGGTTTTTGATCTTGTGACTATGTGGAGATGCATGTTAAGGAAATCTGCTTCGAGCTATAAAACAAATAAATGAAAAGACACAAACAAGATTTGACTGTGGGAAGATCTGAAGCTTTATTTCAACAAACACAGAAATCTTTTTCCACGGTCCTGCTGGCTCAACAGAGTGTTAGATAACTGATCATCTGCAGCACCAGCAACAAACACACTGCAGTTGTGTTCAGGCTTTAAAACCTCATGGGAGGAGGACTTGAAGGGTTCCCACTCCGACTCATGTGCTCTTATTAGCTGTGGGCATCACAGTCTCTCAGCCGGCTGATTGTTTTATTGTTATTCTTGGGTCTTTCCCTTGCTCATTGACACATTGCGATGCCTCTCTCCAGCCAATCACAACACCGCCCGCTCCTCCCAGAATAGACAGCGGTCATTAGACACAGCCAGGGAAGTAAGCAGCAGCAGCACTGTGAGGATCAGCTGTGAGCCGCCAAGCGCCTCCTTCTCCGTCTCCTGAGGCCAAGTCCAAACTGGCTTGTATCCCATATGTGGTGTCACAAGGAGGGTGGGGGGGTAAAAAGTGAAGGCCACTTAGATGTACGTTTTCCTCATATAACTTTGATCATAGCTCGAAGGCTGCACTTATCTGTCCCTGAGTTGCTATTTGTGCCACTTTGATACAGCCTGAAAGCCGACAGGAAGAGAAAGAGAAGTCCATGCTGGTCACATAAACATCACTGTGAATGTGTATTAGCCCAATATTCATTATTGTGTATAGCAATAAGGCACATGATGATGACTTCACAGTTTTTTAGTCATCAAGTTATTCTGTTATTAAGCATATTTTTGTCAGTCGTACAAGCGTGACTAATCAAGCATGTTAATAAACAGCAGATGTCTCAGTGAAACCCAGTGAAGAGGAGGAAATTAGACTTTACTCGGCTGCACAAGCAGAGAAACAAAGAATGAAAAAGAAAAAACAGCAGTGAATGAAGAGGGGAAAAAACATTCTGTGTTTGTAAGACCTGTACGTAAACTGTGTAAACAAAACACGAAAGAACAGATGAGGAGAAGAAAGAAAGTCTTCACGGTTTGGTTTTCTTCCTCATCGCTCTGCTGCGGCTGCAACCAATCATTGTTTTCATCATGGAATTGGTTTTAGTTTATAAAATTGTGCTAATGTTTATAGCAAATTGATCTCTACAGAGTTAATTTTGTCTGGTCATCGGCCCCAAAAACCAAAGATTTATGACAAAAACCCCAGAAAAACCAGAACGTTGTTCCATCATTTACATCTTAACGGACTGTGCACCAGGCCCCTTGTTTCCCTTTTCCCTCCAACCCACTGCTCATTGTTGCTGAGCTCATATTTGATTTGACATTTAGACACTGATGCAGTGTGTCTTTTTTCTATAGATGACATTTACAGACACATGATTTATGTGTTGTTTGTTGTTACCTTTGTGTTTTTCTGGAACATCAGATGGCAAAGCTAATGAAGCGTTCTTTAAATCAGAGAGACTCTGTCGGAGATTTTATTGGTTTGAAGAGGAGGAGGAGGCTCGAAGACTGAAAGAGCTGAGAGACGTCTTCTGGGTCGTCGGTCACAAAACTAATCAACCCTGAATGTTAGAAGGTAAGGCAGAGACAGTTTCTGGATCATTTGTATAGACTTAAAGAACATGGTTTAAACCCCCCCCTCAGAGATAGAAAACATTTAAATGTTAATACAAACCTAACTAGTGTCCTTAATGCATTTCACTTTAATATTTAACCTCAGATCTTTAAATATTCTAATTAATATGTTGTTTTTTTGTTCAAATTCAAATTAAAAACAAAGAAATGCTGCATTATATATAAATATAGGAGACAAAATGACTATAATACAACAGAAAAATGAAAACATTTAAAATGGCAACTACAAAAAACAAGTATAAACGTGTTTAGAATAATAAGTTACCACAAATAAACACAATAAAACTTAGTATAATAAATTTAGTATTTCAGTCACTAGTTTTTATGACAGTAGTATTTCACCTTTTTAGATTTTAACTATTTGGAAAAAATACAACTATAATTTACTTCTTACAGAAAAGGAAAATAAGTCATTTTGTCCCAGCTGTATTAAAATGGAAATCAAGCAGCCTCAGGTGAGTCACATAAACCGTGATCAAACCTAATTTGTGTCTTTTTTGTTAGTAGGTGTAGATCAAGGGAAGTGTATGCAACACGCTCCCCGGTGGGACATCAGAGGACCTAAACATTCAGATATGAATAAAACATGAGGCTATGAAAACCTTTTGCATGTTTAAAACACTTAAGCAATAAAAAAGGCGAGGTGTGCACACTTTATAAAGCATGACACAAAGAGGCGAGGGGAGTTTGAAAGCAGCTCGTCGCCCATATAACACCCTTTTTTTTGTTTTTTTTCCACTGTGAAGCGTGTCAGCGGCAGCGTCATCCTTTGGGGGGG
>OMNW01035189.1:0-18722 GCA_900303245.1 Selene dorsalis | reverse complement strand
AAGCGATCTTGTGTGCAGAGCGAAGGATTGAATATTGTATTGAGACTGATTTGTTGCTTTTCCTCGACGGTTTTCTCTCGATGTGCAGCTCATCAGACTGTGTTTCCCTGGGATTTAAATCTATATGGGATCGAAGTGGGAATAGGTGGCACTTCTTAGAGCTGTGCCTCGTCGAGAGCAGTTCTTACATTGTCTCTACATCACCTAACAGCCAGGAAGACGATGGAGATAGCCAGTTGTTTTTCTAACATAGACCTCTAATTTGAAAATGAATATAAAATAAAACATAATCACGAGGCAAGGACAGTCACTTTAACCTTATACAGCAGGTTAAATTAATTTTATTCAAAGAATTTAGCGTAAATGACACGTCAAGCACAAACTTCTTGTTTCTAAGACGTATAATCTCCCACTCATCTGTCAGTGTCTTTGACAAAATGATGGACTTTAATTTGTGTATCATATGAAGGTTTTTAAAAAGTTTAAGTGATATTTTAAGTTCAGATATTTAGAGTGATAGAGAGATAATTCCAGTGGTGTATACGTGCATTACAAAGAGTCAATTGGATCAAAGATAATGTGGAAAAGATGGTCACATGTGACAGAGGAAGCAGAAGTGCACCATAGTTTCCATCAGTATTTCTGTCCGCTCCTCTACAGGTGTCTCAACCTGCTGATGCGCTTCAGTCCAGAAAATGGAATGAAGTTACTCATCTGTTTTATTAAGCACAAATAAAGTGTCTGAGCTGAAAACTAACTTTTCCAATTACTTTAAGTAGTCTGCTGCTGCTGCTTCTGCTGCTGCAGACAGATTTGTTTTTTTGAATTAACTTCATTTTGAGAACGTAACAAGGGATAGCCATGCTTTAAATTGCAGTCTATTCCACTCATCTGACAGACTCTTTTGTCCAAAATGACTTAGCATTCAAAATACGAACCATCCTGTGTCTCTGTGTGCTGCAGTATGAGAGTCGGTCTACGGAGGAGCAGCATCATTGACTCCTCAGGCGAGAGGTGCACACAGATGCAACAGCTGATGGCACTTCTCCAGCTCCTCCTCGATTAACATGAAACGCTGTTATCACACTATTCGGTTTCCGCGGCACTTATACACTGCACTGAATCTGAATCAATCTTTAAGTGACATATGGTATATAACTGATGCACGCCATCACTGAGATGTTACAGAGTTCAGTGAGAGCAGCAAATCGTGTCAGATTGTATAAAACAGCTGAATCTTATCAATTGACAGTATGGCGGATGTCAAGCAGACGTGGTTATGTAAGGTGGAGAGCTGCAGGTGCTGTCTGAGGTGTTTGTTGCCATAAGGAAGAGGAGGACAGCTGGGAGCCTGTCGGGTCAGGTCAGGTCAGGTCAGGTCAACCAAGCAGGCATAAATAAATACTCTTCCTGAATCGTGATGCAATGTTATTTAGATGTTTGTATTCTAGTTACATCAGGATAGATAGGATAGACAGTTGTGTTAATCCTGCTCCTTTTACATGAGTAGCCTTCATCATAGCTGCTTTCTTTAATTTTTTTTTCTTCTTCTTTTTTATCTACCTGTATCTGTCCATGACCATGGTCTTTACTATTTACTATTCAAGAAACCTCTGTAGAAGAGGAATATATGTGAAACAGGATTACAAAGCTTCAGAATAGCGCAGCGACAGCCTTGGACTCTGTGTTATCTACTTCTGTGTGTCATGAAGAACATTCACAGTGTCTATTCAGTCCGCTGCCAGTTCTGCTCAGTTCCTTTCAGCTCTAAACTGTGCGTGGATTTAATGATTAGTTTTGTTGCGTACATGTGCACGAGTTGATTTTTGAGTTATTACTTTCTTTATTTAAGAAAAATCCTCTTAATAAAACAAACAAAACCAAATTTTTTCACCACAAAATCATCATTAAATTTGTGGTGGAGACACCGACGCTGGCCGTTTGACCCGGTGTGGTTCGCGGATCCTGTAAACCACTCGACTGTTTTTCACCGCACTGACCATGACACAACAGAATAAGCACTGTAGCTCCACACTGGGAATCACTGTTACTTACCACACCTCCTTTGTCTTTTATACATTGCTGCACTTTATGCAAATGAAAGGCTGAGAGGCACCAAGCAGACCAGCTCCTATTGAGACCACGAGGCACCAACAACAGCTTTTTTCATTCAATATTAAAGTATTTCCTTTTAGATCTTGCTTATCATGAACTCGGAGAATAGACTTCAGAACAGGAAATGCTGTGTACATGACAATTTAGACCTGCACATATGAGCCAAAAGAGATAAACACCGCTGAGAAAATGAGTCCAATTTTGTGTAATCAAGTGCAAAACATTATATCTGACCTGTTTTGTGTGGAAAAAACGGAAAATATACATTATAGTTGCATGAGTTTGAAAAAGCCGTAATGCGTTTTGAGACTGAAGCAGCTTGAGTGCTGTGTGTCTGTAGTCCAGTGTGACTGAAGTCTGCAGCCCAATGTCCTTCTGCAGATGGCTGTTATGAAAGCTGGTGAAGCCTCTGGCTACAGGAAGTCACAGGTGTGATGGAGGCAGACAGAGCCATAAACGACACACTACGCTGCCCGAACCGATTACCTCTGATGGGAGGGTGTGTATACATAGAAAACACACCGTGGCAGAGAATCAATACGTCAATATAGGCATTGTGAGTGCCTAAAACGTATATAATTCATGATATTTTATCTGTCCTGCCCCTATTACTCATTCACCATGCATGAAATATTTATAATATGCTGCTTATAAAACCAAACTAGTAATTAAACATGCCAAGTTTAGACATACCAAGATTATCTGTCATAGTATGACTCCAAGCGTCAGTGTATTATGTTTTGTAGGTCACATCAGTAAAAGTTTTGTATAGATAACTATAGAATTTTTTTTTACAAAGTAAAAACAGCAGACAACAAAACAACAAGAACAACAACAAAAAACTGTAGTTTAGTTGTAAACTGATATTGATACCACTTAAAATGCAAACATTAAGTATTTGTGACTTAATTAGAATCAACCAATATTCTGATACCTGCAGTTTCACCGCATTGTTGTTGTCATTTTTTGTTTTTTAGCATTTCTTACAGTTGTTTGAGGGTTACGTAACTCCCTCTTCTGATAAACTAAGCAAACACCCACTCACTCTCATCCATGCAGTAAAGCCATATGGGGCTTCAGCTCTCATTAGCCCAAAACAGCGTGAAACACATAGGCTTAAAGGCATCAGAGATAACCGTCATTCAACCCTGAGAGTGGTTTCACCACGCCTTTTGCATGTCAACCCAGCCTTATACATTAAATTCATACATATATAAATATATAAATAAGGACTGATCCACTTGAAAAGTAAGCACCTGCAATAAAAAGTTTTTTTTAACTGCAACACATCACTATTTATCTATATCAAAGCTTTTCCTTGAATGTGATTGAAAGGTATAAGTAGGCAGGTGCTCAACATTTTAACTGTGTTTATTTGTAATCATGTGACAGATGATGATTTATCATCATGTGCCAGGGTTTTGATTTCCAGAGCAATAGCCGTTGTGTTATAATACCAGCCTCTCCGAAACACAGTAAAACAGCTGCGATAAATATTACAGAGCCACCTCTGGCTGAGGGCGGGCTGCAGTGACAGCACCACTCAGGCTAAGTGCAATAGTGAGTTTATTGCGGAGACTTTGGATGAACTGTGCAGGTGTGTGTATTTATAGTGGACAACGTCAGCAGGGACTCCAGGTAGTTCTGACACCACGCCAACAGTCTGTACTTGACTGAGGCTCGGTGTGCGGGGCCCGGTGGCGTCACTGGGGCCACACTCTGATTATGGGTGAATAATCTAGATGACATATCTGCGAGGTGTGGGACTGAGCAACATGGACAGAGGGTGATGGAGTTTGTGTTTGTGGACTATCAAAGGAGCTTCTGCTCTTTTCTCGAAGGTGCTAACATCCTAACGGGCTCGACGAGAGATACCCGCACAAACTTTTGAATCATACCAGCTGCACACTTTTCTAAATTTCCCCTGTGCTCCACACACACACACACACAGCACTTCAGCTGTAGAATAAGACTGACTTCTTATGTAATATTTATGTGTCAGGGAATTCAAGCAAAGGGCAACACACCACACTTTGCAGAAGTTTGGAAAACAAATTACAGCTAAGAGGAGAGTTAGAGTTAACAAGGAATGATATTCACATGATAGTCAGACAAAGATTTCAGTCCACAAGTGCATGGTTTAGTCTGTGCATCTCATGAGCTGAATGTATTATACTCTGAAAACACATTTGCACAAATTTCAGTCTTATTCCATGCGTCACTAACACTCGGCTTAAACTGTCTGATATAGTATATTTTCCAGTGGTCGATCAAGGACGGGATTAAGAGGATAAAGAAGAGATAAGTTGTTCTGTTTCATCTCGGAGATTGTTTAGACTCCTGTGAACCAGGAGCGGACATGCCTTGTTGTTGCCCCCGTGGAGGAAACACAGCATCACTCCCAAACCCACCCCTCCCTGTCACCCCTCTCAGCCATCTCTGCCTTTGCCCTTTCCTCTGTTGAGCCAAAAACAGACACCAGCCACAGGTGGTCTCTGTGCTTTATTGGTTCTGACACACATCTCTTGCCTTAAGAGCTTAGCGAGACAATTAAAAATTCATTAGGACAATGAAACGCGAGAGGATGAAAAAGAAATAGGACAGACAACAATGTATAACCTTGCTGAGGTTCCAAAGTGCTCTGACCTATCGTCTACAGTGTCTCTCGCTGGCGGCGTTATTGTGTGTGTGTGTTGTTGTGTAGCTATAGATACACAGAGCCTGTCTAATACAGGAAACAAGGCTTCCCTGCTGTAACCCTAACAAGTCTGCGACGTGGAGGCTGGGTCCTGTGTGCTCAGTGTGCAAAATTTGTAGAACTGCTGTAAACAAAAATCAACGGACACATAAGTAGAAGACATCGGCTGTGCTGTTTTTTTTCTGCTGTTCTCTTGCTGTACTCTGTTGATTTTCTATAATGGGACGTTTATGGTTTGTCCAGAAAGTTTCTAGATTTTTAGCTAAAGTGTTGTAGATTGACCCTGAACATCACATGATGACGTAATAGAAAATGTTCACGACAAATTATTTGAATGAGCAGCAGCCAATTGTAAAAGTCTGAACCCTGGTAATACCTCATCACTCTGGACACTGGACTGTGGTTTGTCGTCCCTCATTTTTACCAGCCCAGTTTAGATGAAGCAATGCCCACCTCCATCCATGCTCAGAGCCTCCACAGAGCAACTGAAGGTCCTGACTCTAGTCCTGACCAACACAGATGTGGGCGTGGTTTGATCTAAACAGGGTTGGGTAAAAAAAAACTCAGGAAATTCACTGCGATTGACTGTTGATGATTCATGCCTGAGGTTCTCTGTACAAAGTCTCTTGAGCAACGTGACTGGAGCACACTATCTTATCTCCAGACATTTGACCAAAATTTAAATGATTCTGAATAGCAAATATCCATCATGCCTGCTTTTTGTTTACTTGCAAATCAGTCTTCACTGACAGTGTATAGGTCATGAAGCCCTGCTGCGTAATTTTCCGTCTTGAATACTTCAAAACACCTTTCAACAGGTGCCCACCACCAATGTTTCCAGTCACAAGCTGTTATGCATGACATTATATTATCTGCAATTTCCCACACTTTGGTCCGACACAGTCATCACCTCACAACAGAGCCGTGGCAGCCTTTTTTGTTTTCCAATTACATTCAGTATGAAAAGTGGCTTTCTAATGCCTCTGAAGTGGCTGTGTAAGTGCTTAACTGGGTTGGAGTTCTGTGTTTTATGCCCACGAAATTACGAAACACCACTGTCATATTATCCATGGGAAAGTTCTCCTCGCATCTTGCTTCAGACCTTCCTGTGCAGCTCCTTTACATAAGTGCTTAGTGTTTCCTCTTGAAAATCTGTCAGGCTTTAAATCATAGTCATGTCGTCTGAGTTCTTGAATATCAAGAGTGTGCAAACAGTTTTATTGTGATTTATTATTTGTTTGTCCTGCAGCAGACACACCTGGTCCTGTGCTGAATGTGTATCTGATCATAACAGCAGCTTTACTTTGCTATATTAGTTCAGCAAGCAACATAGTAGTTGTTACTCATGCACATTATACTAAAACTACCATAAGGAGTTTGACCACTAGTGGCGCTATTTAACTATGTTTTTACAAGCAGTTTTCCATTTGTTTGCATTTTGCACACATGTACAGGAGAGCCTGGAGTTCAGGATTCACAACGTGCCTCAGTTTTTGAATGGTGACATGTTGCAGACTGACATCAAGAGATGAGTTCTGCAAAGCCTGGTGTCAGATGTGTGTCTAGGCCAGAGAGGTAAATCTAACAGGCCCTTTTCATATGATCTTATACTGACCTTATATGCTGGAGATATATTGTAATATATCTATTTGTGTGGTGTCTGGAAGTGAAATGGAAAATGTAAAAGCTGGTGGTGTACAGCAGATGGGTGATGTCTGAGGTGGATTCAGATGGTGAGCAAACAAACAGAATTCAAACTGTTTGATATTGTGTCATTTATATTCATAAATGGTAAAAAGCTACCTACATTTTACCGAACAAGGAAATGAAACAGATTTTTCAAATGTAACAGCTGCTGCTTCATCATAATCATTGTATGTTTTAATGGCTGGCAGTGTGTGACTAATGCCGCCTCAGACGGGCTGTCAGGTTACCAGACTGTAAAAATATACGACAAAATACAGAAAGAAAAATAACAATAACTACAGAGGGACTTTGATGGTTGAACACACATACCCAGACGAGCATACACGATAAATCTGGGAAAGTTGCCACCGCCCTGCAGCAGAATTTCAACGTTGTGTGAGTCAGTCTACAACCACTGTAGCCGTATATGAAAGCCTTCAGACAGAGAACAGTGCTGTCAGCCATGATCGTCCAGAAGTTTAACACTGGAGTATGATTCATAGGACTGTTAATGAGAAGTTATAATGTACAGATTCATGATATTGCCCATACAGTAAGGCCGTTGAGATGTGTGCATGAACATATACGGTAATTTTAAGTGACACATGAGATCACTGGTCACATAACTCTATAAGAGGATCCATGATGTATTCTCTGCCTCACGTGGTCTCCATCTCTCTCCTCTCATTCTTGGACTCAGTCACACGAGGAGGCAAGTGTCAGATCATTTATTTCATGGCGGGGCTGGAGGTGGAGTACGCTTTTATCACATCGCTGCTGACATTAGCCGTCAGCCCTCCATCTAGCTCTCCCCAGTGTCTTCTCAGGCTCTAACAGAGTAATTGTAAAACACTACCTCTTTCCTCATCCCTGCAAACACACTCACAGTCTCCTCAATTACAATTTGGGTCACTAGGACTCAAGATCCTCTCTGTGTCTTTAGGCTTTAAGTTGTGTTCTTGTCTTAGATTTAGTTTCTGTGAGGAGACGAGACAGCGCACCAGACCTCGCTCTGCTATTCTTACCTGCAGACTATCAAAAGATCCCCTTATTCCTGGTGGTATTACTGTAGCTGCTGCTCCTCCACCTTACATAATCCCAGTGGGATCGAGTCAATACTACGCCAGAGTAAATGGACGAATGTTGAAGTGGTGCTCCGGCGGCTTGTGCAACTGCTGAGGTTGTGAATATTACAGCAGTGAGCCGAGTGCATTACTGTCACACCAAACCCCATTAAACTCACAAATGAAATGTTCCCAAACACATTTATTATTACCAAATCTGATGCAGTCACCATTAATGAATTATGCACTACTGATACAACTCTGTACAGTGATTCAACATCAGCACAATAATAATCATTTGTTTTCTTACACAGAGCCAACGATGATTAGGATGCTGAAGAGTTCAAACTTTTCCATGATTGTGACAGGTTTTTTTTTTTTTTTTTTGGTGGAAAACGCCAAACGGCTGAAAGTTTGTACAAGATATTCATTCATTCATTCATTCATTCATTCATTCATTCATTCATTCATTCATTCATAACATAAGAGATTTGTTTTTCTTTTTGTTGACCATTAAATTCCCTGATGTTTGTTATTGGATCAACTTTGCAGTGCATCACAGCACCTTTTGATATAGAAAAATTACTCCATGAACATGCACTGGATTGTCGATTAGTTGGCTTTCGAGGAATACTTTGACATTTTGGGAATTAAGCTTATTCATATTGTGGCTGAGTCGTATATGAGAGGATTAGAACGATGTTTGGAAAATACGAACCTGCAGCCAGAGTAAAAAAATATAAAGAAATTGTTATATATAGGTTATGCAAGGTTACGAGTTCCTGGAAGTCACTGCAAGACACTCAGTCAGACCAGCTGTTGTCTCTTGACTTCAGTCTAATGCTAAGCTACGCTATGCTATGCTAATTGTCTCCTGGCTGGAGTTTCCTCTTTAATGAACAAGTATGACAGTGGTATCAATCTTCTCATGTGCCCCTAGGTAAGATAACTCATAAGACCCATTTCCAAAATGTCAAACTACACCTTTAACGGGCACTTCATGGTAAAAAGGACAAAATGTTTTAGTCTCTCAGTATCACATTGATTGAGTTATAGGAATAAGTTTGTATATTTACAAAATAAATCTGGAAACAATTTAGTCATCCAATGCAAAAAAGAAAAAAAAACACATCTATAATTGTTTTCCTCTCTCTTTTGTTGATACATTTGCATTTTGCATGAATGAAAATATAACCTTTTAATGATCTTGAATGCTCTTCATCTTCATTCATATATATATATCATTATACCGTCATATTATACAATACTGAATTCCAAATGATACACAAGACTTTTATAGCTGATGCACTGATGAGATAATTTTATGTTACAAATACATTATACCCTGAAAAGATAAGCCAACACAGTTTGAGGGTCTGCTGTGTTTGGCATCCCATTCATTTAGTCTATACAGATTTAATAAATATTCAGATCATTCTCTTTAATCCTCATTTGCTCAGACAAAAATGACCAAGACTATAAAATAAAACTTGTACAAAATTAACATTGTCTGACAAATGGCAGAATACAAATGGCTCCCTTAGTAACTGATAAAGTGCATTTCTGATACTTGAGGCAGATTATTATCATAAAAGAATCAAAATTGAAATTAGAAGCTCAAAAATAAATGTATGTAACCCACAATCAAATCTACAGTTTGAACTGTTTCGTTCACTGAAACATTTGTAATCCATGTTATCCCAAAGAGGAGGCAGTACCAAGATTTCTAAACACATGAAAGCACATCAACACCCCTTGTTAATGAATAGATGACAAACCAACCACTGACATGAAACACAAACTGTGTGGTTGTCAGTGAAGCCCCTGCAGACAGTAGGTTAGATCCTGAAGTTATTGAGAGGCTCGTAAAAGCCGTCTCATGTGTGAAAAGCTTCAGGAGAGAGGTTTGATGAAGGAGGCAGTCGAGACGACGAGAGACCAGAGGAGAGGATGTGGATTGTTGCGGCAGTGGAGTAGCTACAAAGATCTGCAGTTTGTTTAAATAACGGCCTCGTTTCCTTCAAGACCTGCACCATGTGTGTTTGGTCCAATCCTGCAGGCTGTTTTCTCATGCAATGCATAGATATAGGTTTATTTGTCCAAATATGACTGTGGATGGAGGTCAAATACTTTAAATAACACAAATCTCCTTTGCAAAGATTTTGCAATCCTTAAATTTCTGAATGATCTATTTTGGTTATTTTCACATGCAGTTTACTTTTTCTTTTTCTTTTTTTTTAATCAAATAAACATTTAGGACATTCAAAAGATTGAAACTATTCTCACAGATACAGGCCCTACAGTAAAATTTGAACTTGACCCCGACAGAAGTTAGCTTAGCTTAGCACAAAGACTAGAAACAGCTTGAACTGCAGAAGCTGACTATACGTTTCCTCATTTTCAGTCCTTATGCTAAGCCACACTAACCTGCGAGTGGCATCTATTTTTTGCGAAAAAGTGAAAGAGCCTATTCCTCAAAATTTTAAACAATTCCTTTTGAAGTTAATTTACTGGAATGCAGCCACAAACCACATGCCCATTGCTACTGAATATATGAATGCATCCCTCAAGTCTTTTCGCCATGTGGTGGGGACTGGTCTCGCTGAAAGAGCAGGGTCACACCCTTCCTGAAGCGGTGGTCCCTGACACTGTAGATGATGACATTACAGCAGCTGTTTCCTGTCAGGATCCAGAAGGCAAAAAAGGAAAAGTTACACCAGGTGTATCCCACTACGTTCCCGAGCACAAACACCGCGATGGGGGAGAAGGATGCTGTGAAGGCGAATGTAAGGATGCCGATTGTCTTGGCAGCTTTAATGTCTGAAAAAGAGGGCCTGTGGGGGCACCCTCCCCCTCCACCTCCTCCCCCTGTATCACTCAGACTCCCCTCTGAAAGCAATTTGCGTTTTCGGGAGTACCTTCGAATGCTAGTGAAAGACACAATGTTAACTGCCAATGTGCCACCGAGCAGCGTGAAGTCGAATGCTGGGAATAACAACAAAATGTTGGCATCAGACGGCAGCTGGCTTCCAAACAAAAGCGGGGTGTAGTTACACATACGACTGCACTCATTGTACTCCAAAGTGAAGTTACTGCTGAAGATGAGAGGCGCAAGAGCCAGGAGGAAGCTGGCAGCCCAAGAGAGCAGGATGAGGAGCAGAGTTCGTCTGCGGGTCACCAGGGCGTCCTTGTGGAGCGGCCGTAGGATGGCCACGCTTCGCTCCAGCGTCATGAGGAAGATGGTACTGATGGAGACGAAAGTGCATCCAGCGAACACTGGACCAATCAGCATGCAGGGCTGCCAGGGGCTCACCAGTCCGCCAAGGGAGGAGGTGGAGGCCGGGGAAGTCAAACTACCCTGGTACCAGATGGGAGGAGCGTTCGTCACCATCAGGGAGATTTCAGTGTAAACGGAGAAAGGGACGACGAGGACACCGACCATCATGTCTGCTATGGCCAGGGACACTGTCCAAGAGAGAGACAACAAGAGGAACTAACATTTATATGCATTTTTTGAATAGATAAGTTTGGTGAAGTGATAAAATAGTTCAGAGCGTTTACCTTTCAGGTATCCCTGTGGTGTCCTCGATTGCCTCGTTTGCACAAAGACAGTGAGCGTGACCACATTTCCAACCACGATGGCGAATGCCAGGCTGACCATGAACACCACTGCCAAGGTGCGATTGAGAATGCCACAGCAGCAGACGGTGCACAAAGGAGCTAGTGACTGACCCGACCCAAGTCCTGCCTGAGCGGCTGCACTGAGGTTAGATGCGCAGTCTGTGGTCGGCAGCAGGACCGCCGTACTCCCCGGGACACTGATGTTGGGAAACAGAGCAGTCATGGCCCAGGATGGACTGGTTTATGCTCGTGATGTGTCGGTGGCAGAGCTGCTCAGGAGACCATGTCCTGGACCGAGAATCTGTTCTGTTGAAAAACACAAAGGAACACATTTAAAATCATGAGAGAAATGTAGATGACACTAGTGTATGAACTGGCTTAGCTCATGCTGTTCTTGCAAAGAGAAATCCACTGTTATCAACAACCATGTAGGTAAAGAACTGATCCCAAAAGAACAGCCACTCTGATGACACAGCGGTCTTCACCCTCTGCATCCATCACACATGAGCCACTAACTGTCTCGTCATGACGTCCATCAAAGCCTAATTTCATAACCATTACAGACATAGCGAGCGAAAATTGCACATGGACACAGTTGACATGCAAAAGAAAATCCATTATCTTCCTTTTTCAAGAAAGACACTCTCTGGTTTCCTTTTTCCTTCTTTCCTTTCATCCTTTTGTGTTTCATCCTTCACCCTACGTTTAGGTGTCAGTGCAGGAAGAAACAAACCTATTTGCATAATCAACCTTCACCATTACATTACCAATCCACACAAAGTTGAAAAACCTCAAAATACTCTTGCAGAAAAAAACACATAATGGGAGCTGATTACACTTGACAATCTGGGCCTGCTAAATATCTGCAGCTTTTAGCATTTAGCTAGAAAATCATCAATTATTGGAGAGAATAGAGTGTAAAAATCCACTATATCTTAACCATAATACATCTACCCGTTAGAAATATTGCAATATGTTGATTTTTTTTGGCTGAACGATGACAATCTTTTGGTTAATTCAACATTGCTGTAATGTTGTGCTGGACATCAAGAAAAGCATGTAACTGCTCTTGAAAGGAAGAAAAAAAGAATAGTATACATAAGGTAGAAAGTCTTTTATTTCCAGCTGAAGTCATGGACAAGGTCTTTTTTCTTTTTTGCTTGTGTGTTCTGGTTACACGCTTTTTTTTTGTGCCCTGACACTGTTGGAAGCACCTCGATGCTGTCAGTGCCCATGCACAAACTCTGAGTTCAGTACCAAATGTCTCTCTCAGCTGACAACTAAATACACGGGTCCTTCAATCATTTATGCTGTTCACTGGACTGGAGAGCAGGAAGGTACACACATCTAAGAAAACAAAGGGTAACAGGAATGGACATATTCAGACCAGAGCAAAACCAAACTGAATCCCATGTTCTCACCACGGCCTTGAGCACAGAAAACACAGTCAACGAAACATCACAGCTGTGAGAATTGAAATCCTAAAACCGTTGTCAATAGTGAATAATGAGAAGCAGAAAGAAAGCACTTGACCTGCTTCTTGTTCAGAGTTTAATTAAGGAATTACATATAAAAGGATGACAAATCAATGTCTGTCCACACAATTTGTTCACACGTTTGAGTGCATCTCTTCCATGCATTAAATTCAGTATTTTTAGTCAACTGTAGAAAAGGCTAGTTCATATTCTTTAATAATAAAACTTTATAAAATGGTGAGATTTAAAACAACTTGATGAACGTGTATCTGCATTTAAACACAGTGTCAACACAATAGGCTTTAGATATTTTAACATGAGAGTCTATGTGGATTGACCTTTTGGTTGGCCATTCAAAGAAGTGAAGCTTTTGATATTCTAATATATTGGCTTCAAAGAATTTTTTTCAATCATAGTAATTGATTACTTGAGGAGCTCAGAACCCAAAGTGAAAGGCTCGTGGCTCACCTTAATGAAGGTCAACATCACTGTCAATCATTTCCATATCTCGTTCTGCTTGTAAAGGCACCAGTCCTACCACTAGTTTTCACTGTTTGTAACATCAATGCTTACACCAAAGCATTATTAAGTTTTTAAGTTTTATTATTATAAGTATTAATATAAAATCTGTTAGTTTTTAAGAAAGAAATGGACCTTTGCTATGCAGTGTAAAACTAAAGTTCGCTAACACGAACACACATGCAATTAATGAGGTAACTGCTACACCTACAAGGTGATAACTATTGCAAATGACTGACAATAGTTCATTCTTTAAATTGAAACATGCGATCAGGCAATTGAATCCAGCAGATGTTGGGATTAAGATTTATGCATTGACTAAAACTAAAACCAGTATATTCTCATCAGAGTTGAATGTGAGCTCCTGGTTTGTACTGAAGTGAAATGATAGCGATGTAATTGCTCTGGTTATTACATGGCCAAGGCAACCAATCAGGTTTAAATAAAGGCATGTGACATGTGGCTGTGATCAAAGTCAAAGTTCACAAGAACAAACACCTTTTATCTATTTTCTGAGTCTTGGGATGAGTGGGTCAGTTTGCTTGAGCTGTTTTAGCACTTGCTGGGTTATTCCCACAGGATCTGTGTGGGCACAGCACTTCTACATCCAGCCTGGCCACACTTATCGGTTTAAGGTTTTGAAATAAAGACATAGTGGGAATCTCAGTCGGCCATGTTTGAGGGAGAAAGTGGCTTGGGGCGGAGATGACCGACCGAATGACTGCCTGATTGATACTATTGTTTGTTGGCTCTGTGCTGTTCTACACGTCACTACACTGGCTTGTTATTTACTTGCTCATCATCGTAGCTTTCAGAGCGGACAGCATGACATTATTTGAGAGTCAGTCTTGGATTTTGATCTTCGAGCCTGAGACATAGAGTCTCATGTCTGTAGAAGCATATGCTTCAACAGGCAAAGCCGAGGCTTCCAAAGAATTAACCCTTTTTTTTATAATTTTCTATATTTCTTTATTGTTGGTGCTCATGGACACTGTCTGAAAATAATAATGATAATAATTGCAAAATCAATTATTTCCCCCCTTAAAATACAGTTTTTCTGATATCACATAACAGAATCTGAATGAGATGAGTGCATTGTTTCATCTAGTCTTATATACCAACTCTTTAGCTGTTAAATGCGCCACTGTGATGATTATCAGCCACTAACTGTGTAATTTTCAGAGCTTTTCTGAAAATGAAGGTTCCTGTGGTGAAAAATTATATCATGAGACTAAAGTTGTTGCCAAATATCAAAAAGAAATGAGCTGAAACACTCATTATAAAAGTCTGTGCTGCAGATTCAGTCCATGATCCCGTGCAGGTTCATCACCTTTAACAATTTCGCATCTTTCAAGCAGCTCCAGCTGCATGAACCCAACCATACATTAACCCTGACTCATTTGCCATGCACATATACTTGCAGGAGTCATTCATTTAACATTTTTACATTCAGATAGTCAGATATTATAGACATATAACCTATAGGGCTTTGCTGAACAATCTCCTATAGTCTTTGAATGTCAGATTGTCAGAGAAACCACCTGCATTGGAGCTGCTCCTCAGAGTTGACTTTACACCTATTAAATACAGACTCAGCTGCAGCAGCAGGGACTGAATGAAGATTTTATCACTGGTAGTGATCAAGGCCAAGCTTCACAACAGAGAAGTCTGTTGATTGTTATTATATAATGAAAGAATCTTGTAAATACCTGAAATACTGGGTGGGAGGGGAGGTTGAGATTTTTCCACATCTTACATAGTTTATCTTTGACTCAGCTTTTTTTCAGTGAGACGATTCTGTTTATCTGTAAGTCACGAAATAATTAGGATGATTAAAAAACCTACAGAGTGGATGGGCATTGACCGAATGTTTAAAATCTACACATGCGAAATGATCTGTCCTTTTAAAGCGCTGGTGCTGGTGATAAAACAAAAGAAAATTTATTTTGGGGAGGACAGAGGACGAACCTCATTAAGGGGCTTTTTGCCTTTACCTTGAGTGAAGATGACAGGCGGAAGTCTTCCCTGTGGCAAGACCTCAGGCGCAGAGAGACAAGCAGCTGACAGCAAAGATAGTGCGCACACACACACAGTTGCACTATTACGGAGACACAATCCCAACATCTTCACAATCAGTAGAAATTAAGAGATGTACCAGTGGTCTGAGTGAGGCGAGACGAGTTAAATACCAAACAGCTCACAACATGTCCTACGTCTGTATATTGTCATCTCTCGAACATCAACAGAAGCAGAGGGCTGAATGACGGTTCATCACTTTTTTTGTGTGTGAAAGCTTTTGTGTTTCCATTTGCGTCACAATTTGCGATTCCACAATAACAAGAAAAGGAGGTCTTCATGTTGTCAGATTATAAAAAGACGATGGATGTCGTTACTCTGGAGTCAGTTCATTTCTTGTGGGCTGCAATTTGACCTTGTTCATGTTTGTCGATATGTTGGCAGATTGTCATCATTAAAAGTATGATGATGTAGCTGCAGTGTTCCCATGGATGTAGGAAAACTTTGCATATTGGTCAAATACTGTTGATCTGCTTCTGCCTGATTTGGCAACTGTGTCAAACAATAGTGAGAAAAGAATACTGGATGATTTATTAAATGCTTTTTGGGACTGATTATGAAAGAAGTGTTAAACAAAGCTGGCTCAGACACCTCCAGCTTTAAAGAGTCTGGTGCCCATGATTGTATCTACTAAGTGTAATGGGAGTCCATCTAATTGATGTCAAGATAAAAAACAACAAATATTGGCTCAAGAGGAAGAGTCAGACGGTCATTAGTGTTGAGATGTTCCACTGGACACCTTAACAACATATTAAACACACAGTCAATACTGTGACCTGGTGACGGAGCAACATGAAATGCCAGACGATAACCAAAGCCATTAGAATTCATCCTCTCACCCTTGACTATTGATTTCTCGTCTGCAATCCATCCAATAGTTGTCATGATATATCGCTCTCAACCTCAAATGCCATTGTCAGTGGAAGGGGATCCCCAAAGTATAGTATAGCACCTTGTTGGGACTGTTGATATTCGAGCCAGATTTGATGGCAGACGAGACATTTCTGTCTGAACACTGAAAACCCTAGAGCCATTTTAGACATTAACTATAACATGAGCACATGTGCACATACAAACCCTCCTTTGCTTTCCAGGGGTTTCTGTAATGCTGCTTTAATAACATTTGCTGTTTGTTGTTCTCTGGAGACCGCTGCGCTGGAATAGCTGTGTTTAGGTTTACATTGTTGTACATGCATGCAGTGAATTCCCTTTGACAGGGCCGTGTCCCTGAGTGACAGGTCAGGCATATGTAGGAAGACTCTGGGGGCTTGGTCAGGGCTCTCAGGCCAGGTCGCCTGATGCACAGAGGGGTCATGTGCAGTAATAACGGACAGGCTGGCTCAGAGCCACCCGAGGCTGACTGCCATAGCACATGAGCAGAAAGGCGACTTTCTCTTCACATCTTGGCCTGTCATTCTGTCTGTGTTTGTTTCCTTTGTGGTTGTCAGAGAAGTGCACCAGCAACACATTCATACACACACAAGCAAAAATGCAAACTTACTTACTTCTCTCTGTTGTTTTATCTTTCCCTGTATCAGGGTCTCGTTCAAAACGTGGACATTTTTGCTTTAATTTTCCGTGCTTGCATTTATTCTTAGCTCACCTCCCAGTGAAAGCTTTACTTAATCTGTCACTCCAGTTTTTAAAATCTATTGCATTTTCACAACATCATAGCATTATTTTCATTATTTTATCACATCTTTGTAGATGACAGATTAGACTACAGTGTCCACACTGTTGTGTATATGTATTGTATGTGAGTGGTGTCAAAGATTTACTACTAGTAAGCAAAGAAGTACAGGGAACAAGGGGTCATAAATAACTACTTTTTAAATGACCCAGTGTGTTTTGATAGTTGATTAGAAGTTACATGGTTAACAGTAGACAGACCAAGAAACGTCAATATAATCTTTATGTATATATGTAACCACGATACTACAGTTCAGAGAGGTTAAACAGTGGACTAGTCTATTTTACAGCCCAGATATTCATTAACTACACTATAGGCAATGAACAACAGAAAATTATTTAACAGTCCACTGTTAAACAATGTGAATACAACCATTAATTTTCCTGCAGGCTGAGTCTCATTGATTGTTCTGTTGTACCTACATGTAGGAAGCCTGGAGGTATTTTCACTGGTGCAGAGGTTGCTCTGAATAATTGCAGAGGAGCTCACAGGCTGAAATATTAACAGGTTAGTGTTGAATCGATCGCTGACTCTTATGTGTGGGTGTGAGTGTATGTGTGGCCTGGTCTCCAATGACTCCCAGTCTAAATTACACACTGCTAATAGACGGCACACCCACCTCGCTTTACTCAGTCAACAGCTGCTGCATGCCTGAATGATCAGGCGCCAATGACAAACACTCATCACAGGTTCACGCTGATGTGATTTCTGACTCAGAAATATGATTTTCCTCTGTTTCTGTTAATCAAAGTGATCTTAAGTTTTAAGAAGAAACTTTTTCACTAAACTGTGATTTCAAACTTTGAGTCAAATGATCAGTGGATTAAACATTGTTAGTTCGAAAACACTTGTCATGCACAATTTGTTCAAGTTATTTTAAAATGAACAGACACAACTGCTGTGAAAACCGAAATTCAACAGCACAGTGTGTAGAGGAGCGAGATAGTTGATGTGTGAGTGCGTCAAAAGAGAAAACGTGACACAATCCAATTATTTCATATTTTAGAGGGACGTCATAAATAATATTTTCCCTATTACATTCCCATTGATAAGAAATTATTGTTTCCCACTGTAATTACTCTATATGAGTCACTTCATTTAAACATTTTGACGGCCTACCTGATTCTAATTAAATTAGTTTAACTTAAATGAAGCAGTCAGCTTAAAGCACCAAGACTAACATAATATAGAAACCATTTCCTACAGAAATGAACTGCACTTGTCATTTTAAAATGCCACCAATCACTAATTGATATAACTCAGAGGAGCACAATGACGTCCGAAAGAAATCAATTATTCATATGCAAATGAATTTGTAAACATAGTCTCACACGTTTTCTGTCGGCACTGAAACTAAAGTTTAAATAAAAACAAACAGATGTCGAAATGTTTTCCCTCGATGTGTGGTGTTTATTATAGAAACACACACACTGTGCATCCACAAACACACACACACACATATGTATATATATATATTAAAAAAAGAAAGAGAAGAAAGAAAAAGAAATCAAATCTTACCAGCATTTCTACTGTCATGGACCACAGGGCTCTGTATACAGAGGTTGATAGCAGATACACAATCCAGTGTTACAGCTGTGATTTGGAGGAAGTAAAATCCGGTTAGAAATCATCCAGTGAGGAAGAAGAAAGTGGAGCTGTAGTCCTCTCATCATTCTTCCTCCTGAGCAGCACACATTAAGCACAAAAGCATCTCACTCTCTCTAGCTCTGTGTCCCTGTGATTCAGCCTCTCCTCTCTCTCCCTCCTCTGCTTCTCCC
>OMNW01035188.1:48495-66638 GCA_900303245.1 Selene dorsalis | reverse complement strand
AATAGATTTCCGTAGGTCCAAGCTCCCTCTTCAGCTAGTGAACACTTGTGGAGTGGATATTGAGGTGGTGACATCCTATAAATATCTAGGTGTACACCTGGATAATAAGTTGGACTGGTCCTTTAACACTGATGCACTCCACAAAAAGGGGCAGAGCCGCCTCTATTTCCTAAGGAAGCTCAGATCTCTAAACATCTGTAGTAAAATGCTGCAGATGTTCTATCAGTCTGTGGTGGCAAGTGTTTTATTTTATGCTGCAGTCTGCTGGGGAGGAAGTTTGGGGAAAAAGCAGGTAAAGAGACTGGATAAGCTTGTTAGGAAAGCTGGCTCTGTGATTGGAGTAATGATGGACTCTCTGGGGGAAGTGGTGGAGAGATACACAATGAGGATGATGGAGACCATCCTGAACAACACAGATCATCCACTTCATAACATCTTGATGGATCAAAGAAGCAGCAGTGGTGGACAGCTCCTCTCTCTTCGTAGCAGGACAGAGAGATACAGAAGATCTTTTATACCCACAGCTGTCAGGCTTTTTAATTCTTCTGCAAATGGTAGATGAGCTAAGAGACAAATGAATTTCCCTTTGGAATTAATACAGTAATTCGTATTCGTATTCGTAAAGACCTTCATTTATAACCCAGAGACTGCATCACTGTAGTTTGCCTGCACAAACAAGCTGGGGGTGGAAACAAAGTGGCATTGACTTCACAATAATGTACATACTGTACACTATGCCCATTGTCATAGTGTGTGCTGTCTGCTGAGTGAGATATGTGTGATATTTACTGTAGTAAAACAATGATCCGTTTCATTATCTCAGCCTCAGGGGCCAGTTCACTGTTACAGAGCTGTAGCTTATGGATACTGTGTCTTTGTAAGGGGATCTCTTGGTCAAGGAGGCCTCAAGTCCAGATGTTCCTTAGGTCCTTTAGACTGTAGAATAAGGTGTAATGTGAAACTCTTTGTCTCTTAATGTCACTCTTTTTGCTCCTTCAGGCATCGGACCGTGAGATGCAGTGGGTGATCCGCATCTCAGTGGTGGTGGTGGGATTGGCTGGCACCGCACTCACTTTCCTGGACAGCAGTGTCTTGGTCTTCTGGCTTGTGGGCGTGGACATGTCCTACACCATCATGTTCCCTCAGCTGGTCTGTGTCCTCTTCTTTAAGGTGTCTAATGGTTACGGGGCCACTGTGGGTTACCTTATGGGACTGGTAATGAGGATCCTGAGTGGCGAACCCCTCATTGGCCTGCCACCTGCCATCAAGTTCCCTGGCTGTCGGCTAGACGCAGAGGGAAAGTTAACCCAGTTCTTCCCTTTCCGCACCGTCATCATGATCATTTCACTTGTGTCCATTCTGCTTTTCTCTTGGATGGCATCCATCATTTTCAACAAGGGTCTCCTGTCTGAGAAGTGGGATGTGTTTAAGATCAAACGCAAGCAGAAAGCCACATCCAAAGTCTCAGACATGAAGAGGACCAACCCCGATAGTGACGAAGCCTCTGCAGCCAAGCAGCTACTGACCACCACCACCAGCTGCTGAGGAGGCTGGCAAAGAGGGAGAGGAGATGGGCACTGGCTGGAGGTGGACATGTTTGTTTGTCTGCCAAGTAAGAGTTCATAGAGGGGGAACAATGGCAAAGTCTGGACAGTACATACAGATTCTGTACAGCATCACAGTAATTTTCTTTTTTTTTTTTAAATAACTTTTAGTGGTGGTGACACTTAGGTGAACAGTGTGTGATCTGAGATCTTCATTATCGTTCTTCATCAGTCGTTTCATTGTCCTCTACAGAGAATACAGTCCAGCTAGGCTACCTGGCTGGGTTACCATGGCGAACTAGCCATTAACCAGTCTAATATAAAGAATAAAATGCTGTGCTGCAGTCATACATCACTGTAATATGAGCAGTCCACAGAAAGAACCCAGAGGCAATGATGTACCTTGTGCCTTTTATTCATTAGAAATTCTCCAGTTAAGGTTGCACATGTACATTTGTACAGATTTATATGAATATATTTTTACAACCAAACTTGGGACATTGACAAATTGAGACACCACCCCAACACAGAGGAGACCAGACCAGTCCTAAAGACCACTGCACTGTGGCAACACTTTATAGCAAAAAGACACTTGCACAAGAAAAGTCCAACATAATGTTGATGAAAAAAAAATGTTTACACTCCACAGAAACAAGATATGTCTTTTTCAGATTTTTCTTCAGTAAGAAAGAGCGCATCAGACTGTGTAATACACCCTCTCAGAAAACAGCAGTGCAGCAAGCCACCCGCTTCATCCTTCAAATAATAATCATTCATTTCGCTTGTCTGGTAGCAAACCTGTCTCGTGGCACAGCACTGTGTCTCAGGTGGGCCTAGCTTCTCTCTCAGTGTGAACGTCTGCAAGTAATTTGACAAGCATGACAGGGCTCTTTTACACCAGAACAAAGCCATGCTACACAAAGAACAAAGAATGCACACTGCACTGTTCCACAGTGCTGAATCTGAATGTGACATATATTTTTCCCTTTATCCAGCTGATCAGCACTTTGAGCAACAGCAAGTCTTTCATCAAAAATGTCTCTGAAGCAACTGTCCACACGCCTGACAGTGGTTCTAAAGTTTCGTAAAAATGAATCTGGATGAAAGAGAGTGATCAGAGTTGTGAACATATCCCATATGTGAAGAGATATAGTGGTTGTCGTTATTGATAAATTGACTTTTACCTCCATGTACCAAATACTACTCAGTAAACACAAGCAAGTTAAGGACATTTTTTTACTACACTGTGACTTTGTTTAAAAACCACCCAACAGGTACTGATGGCGAAAGTGTTCAACCGTGTCGGGATGCTTTGAGTTTGGTTGCAGTGCAATGCTGGCTTTGTTGTGCAAGCAATAATGAAAATAACAAACGGCAACCACTCAGCAAAACACTCGTATGGAAGTGACACAAACACTATTTCAGGCTTTTTAAATACTCAGTATTTATTATTGTTACTATTTCTTATTTAATTTGACCCATTTTATTGTGAACAGCTGCAGGGAGAGACAATACTGGAGAACTCCACCTCCCAGCATGCCACAGTTACTGTAAGCCCATTCCCCTCAGCTGCATTTTACTCACATTATAGATAACTCAATGTTGTGTGTTGCACGTGTTCCTCCTCCTCACCCATTTCTCATCCTGGTTTTATCTCACCAGCCATCAGTGCGAGCCTTTAATTTTGTCATTTTCAGTTTTTTTGTACTGTAATGTTTTTTTTTGTTTTTTTGTTTTTCTCACATATGCAAAGCTTTAGTTTACAGTGGGATCATTTTTCCTCTTTGTGGTGAAAACATTTGCAGCTAAGTTTCAGTTCATTTACATTTAAGTTTCATAAAACTACAAATTTTACTGTTTCATTATTAGATTTTATTAAAGAACAGGCTGTTCAATTGACCCTGGTTGTTTGAAACGTAGGCCTGTGTTTTATTGTGCTGAGCCTGCATAGTAGTTTGTTGTGCAAAGAAATTACTGCTAATGAGTGACAATCAAAAAAACCCTTCCTCTGTCATACTATTGCCTTTTAATATCACTGGAAACTGGTTTTACTCCGCTGTCAATGGTTACTTGCTGCACATCGTTAAATGGGTGTATACTCCAGTCACTGTTCAAATACCTCATGGAGTGGTAATGTTGGCTTTAGGTATTCAAAATTTTAACCTATGATTCTGATTTCTGTCCTAAGACTATTGTATGAATGTCATTTTCCAAAGACTGATGACACACAGAACAAACTGTGTCTCAAAGCAGGACGCATGCAGGACACAATGCATGTATCTTTTTATATGTATGATTGTGATTTCTACCTGTATTATACTCTTGTACTGTACAGTCTGATCATTATTTGTATATGTACACATAATTTTTTATCAGAGTTATTTGCTATGCATTGAATAGAAGAAAATTAATTAAAAAACACAAACACAAATGTATTTTATCTCAAGTTAGCAATGTTTAATCTAAAATAAATTAAACTTCAGCTTTGCAGAACATTGAGTGTATTTTCACCTCTACATGTTTAAATTCAGTTGTGCCTGCAGTGATCCTGAACAGATGTGTCTTACACACATATTACAGGGAAAAATATGTTACATGCCTCTGAGTGAAAGTAATAGCCATTTGCGAAAGAGCACTCCTGCCTTAAAGAAAAGTCAGAAAATGTCATGATGGGTTGTCATGGAAAAAAAAACAACTTGCCAGCGGTTGTCAGCAAGCCGTCCACAATGTAGTGAAAGTAGCAATACACATAGCAGTGGCACTTAAACACATTATCATCTGTCCTTTTCATTACTTTTTGAGCAGAAATGTTTTAATTTCCATGTGTGGTTCAGTCAAGCAACACCCATGAAAGAACTGGACAGTTGTTAGTTTTATAATATAAAGTAGATAGTGAGTTCTACATTGTATTTTCCCCTAATATGTGTTTTGGTTTTATACTATTATGCATGTTGATTGTGATTAACTGTGTTGTTTGTATACTGAACTTTCATGAAGGCTGTTCTTTCTTGCCAGTTGGTAAGGTCCTACTTTGTAATCGATTAATGTCAATCCCCATGGGGTGATGCTCTCTCAGAATAAAAGCTGAAACCAAATGTGAGTCTTGTCAGTCAATCATGAACTTGAGCATGAGTTTTCCTTTTCCACTTTGTGAATATACATACATATATATATATCAGGTCTTTGAAACTTCTATTTAATGGTGAACAAGTTGCTATAATACTGTGAATGCAATAGCTGAACAGAAAAAAAACAGCCCCAACCTGTGAATAGTGGGATACTGGTCCCATAGGACAGTGTTTTACTTTATCTTATCCTTTGAGATATACAACTTACAATACACGTTCTTAGTTTATTTATGTAACAGTCTGACCCTAAGTCTGATTGTGTGGCTTACCATTTGCTTAAAATACATTCAGGCAGGGACTGAGTAGGAGATACTACAAATACTGATGCACGATTAAGAAAAGCTCAAAAGAAGTTTGTCTCACTGGCCTTGTGCGTTGCCAGGAAGTACATAGCCTTCACTGGGTTTAGAAAACAATAGCTGTGTTCCACTTAAAAATATTACATATACTCTCAGGCATGATTATAATACCTTTACAAAGGTGTGGCAGGCCTATTTGGCATATATGGACACATTGCTGGCTTCTATGGTGGACGGGTTGTAGATTTGCAAGCTCTATGTCATCAGTGCTTAGTGTGGTTTGCCTTGCCTCTCAACTGTTTTTATCATTTTATTTATTTTTATTCATATATTATTTTCTTATTTTACTTTTTTCTCTTCCTCTCTCTTTCTCGGTTTGTTGGTGGGTGGGTTGTAGGAGAGGTTTGAAGTTAGTGTTTTTGTGTTTTCATGTATATCTTGTTGAATTGAAAGCTGAAAATAAAATATTCTAAAAAAACAACAACAAGAAAAAGCAGGGACTGAGTGAAAATGGTGCCCAGGAGGATGGAGAACATGGTAAACAGTACCCGACAAGTGTCAGCGTGTTACCATTGTTGCAGTTAGCATATTAGCATCCTGCTGTTAGCATTAAAAACACCACTGTGCCCAATTAGGAACACAGGAGTTCAGTGTGTGTCTCTCCACCACCTCCCCCAGACTGCAGCATACAACAACACACGTGCCACCACAGACTGATAGCACATCTGCAGCATCTTACTGCTTACCCTTTTTGTAGAGTGTGTCTGTGTTAAGGGACCAAGTCCAACTTATTATCAAGGTGTACACCTAGATATTTATAGTGTGGCACCACCTGGATGTCCACCCAACAAGTAGGCCTATTCACAGGCTGGAGAGGGGGCTTGGGCCTGTGGAAATCTATAACCATTTCCTCTGTCTTTGAGGTGTTCAGTTGGAGACAGTTTTTGTAACTCCAGTCACTGAAGGCTTTTTTATCAGATAATCATAGCTGCACATCGCTGCTTACATGGCTGTGGACACAGTAAAAATACCATCAGCTCTGCAGGAGTGAGACAACATGTGACAAGTGAGTGGCTGCTTTTTTTTTTTTAACTGCAAACCTCAGCGGAGAAGCAGCTCCAATAAATCCTGTGTTTTATTTTACTTCTATTTTGGGATTTGAGAGTTGCTTTGACAGCCTGTGTATAAATATATACACCAAAGCAGTTCATACAGCACATCTTAGAAATCACTTTGACACCCTGGTTTTGCAACTGCTGCTGTAGTTCAGTCGTGAAGCCGCAGTCAGCAGGTAGGTCACGTCACCATCTCCAGCATGCTGGACTTAAAAGGAGGAAGTTCCAGCTATAGCTAGTTTAACATTTTGAGGAACATATCAGTTTGCCTAGTTGCTGAGTCAGACACGATGAAACCTAGTCTTTGTGCTTAACTATGCTAACCAGCAGCTTGCTGTAATGCTATCACTTCAAATCATGGGCGTGGGTTTGGTCTTAACATTGATAGAGATAAAAAAAAACTCCCCACCACCACCACCACCACCACCAAAAACAATGCTGACAACCACATTAACATCTAAGATCTGAATTTACATTTAAATAAAAATCCAAACCCAACAACAGATCCACACCCAAAGGATGCTGACCTTTAGTAAACTACAAACTGAAAAAAGAAGAAACAAACAGTACATTTGCATTTTTTTTGTCCAACATTAACAATTTCACATTCAGTGGGGTATCAGTGTTGCAGTGGGTAGAAGCTTGATTCCACATTTAAAACCAGCTTCAGCAGTCAAATGTTACCAATCCACTGATGTATCAGCATAAACAATCTAACATTATATTAATTCTAAATAACTGGCTGCTGGCTGGTTAGTTTACTAACTACTACACTCTAGATGATTTAAAAAGAAACAAACTCTCGGGTGTGTTCTCACCATTGTTACGTAAACTCATACACCCAAATCATTTCAGGCCAAAATGTTTTCTTTATAAAGACAGATTCTTGTGGACCCTATGGCTCTGGATCAGTGCAGTATGAGGAAAACTGGTATGAAATTTCTTGCCGTTTGGTTTAGAAATATAAGATGTTGTGACTAGTTTCAGTGAACATGTCACATGCTTTAAACATGAGAAAGATTACACCTGTTTGCTGATTGGCAGATACCTTATTCTTTTGTGAGGGCAAGTAAAAGCATGTAGTTAAACCTGCAGGGTTTAAAGGGAACCTCTGCAGTAAGGAGACAGGAGGAGAGTGTTACATAATCTTCACTTGTTTTGCTGTTTTAAAGCAAAAACAAAAAAATTGGAGGCTGTTGAATTGACAGAAAATTATGAAATTTTAAAAACACACACGCAAAGAGCTGAACAAAGTTTTTGTCAGGGAACAGAAATCACATACGTCTGGATAAGATTAAACCTCAACACAACACAAGTCTGACAAATCCACTCACGTCGGTTTACACCACATTTACACCACACATTAATGGTCATTCTTGCTTTTCCAGATAAAACACAGGTTAATGGCCCGCTCCCAAACAGGACACACTGATCTGTTCAGAGTTAGTGACCTCTGGTGGTGAATGTGATTTCTGTTAAATTCAGTAAATAAAGTCTTGACAGTTGAATATGAACTACAGCTGGACAGAAAACTGCAGTTACTGAAAAAACAAGACAATGTACTCAGGCCTACCGTGACACAAAGAGCTCCACAAACAGAACTATTAATACAGACGATTTAACTGCAGATGCTCTCATATGACCAAGTTTCATTTTTTCACCTCTGGTCCAACAGTACCACTTAGCTGACATTTGAGCTTGGGGCAAAATCACCAACTATGCTGAGTAGCTTCAACATGCAACGCCTGTTGGACTGGGAAAGTAGAAGGTAACTGTTTGACAAGTTGTAACTGGTACTTGCTTTGTGTGTGTTACTGTTGACTTCCTACATTGTGCTCTCCCTCAGCTTGGCAGGACCTCACACGTGTCCAACAAGCAGTTGTTTGCTGTAGAACCACAGGATCATGATGAGACAAATAAAATGCTGGGGGATCTTTCAGCAGGAGATAGTTCATAAAGAGAGGAATAAAACAATGCAGGCAGCTCTTAGAGCATAAAATATCACTATATTTGAAATAGAGACTTAATGAAAATAAAACCACTACTTTAATTATTTAAATAAAATAATAAGATGTAACCACTGGTTAAAACAAAATGCAAAGCTGCCAGGTCAGTTGAGAAAAGAGTTCATGCTCTTACTTCCCCCCTCACACTATTTATAACAGGTGGATGCAGTCAACAAAGTCCTCTAACTACGAGGAGGAACTCATCTTTCAAACCAAAGGATACTGTTGCTTTTAATTATAGCTGCTCCCCAGCTAATTGGTATATTCTGCAGATGGTTTCCCCGAAAAACAAATGCCATAGTGCATTTAGATATTCTTTTTCATATGGTCAAGGTTAGAGTTTAAACGATGGTTTAAATAAAACAAACAAACAAAAAAACAAAGAATAAAACAGGGATGGGACTAAACTGTTGATATTAATGTGACACACATAAAGCATTAGTACTGTAAAGCAGTGTTAATGCTCAGTGTCAGGTTAGTTGAATGGCATTTAGCTAATTTGCCGTGTATAAATATTGCATGTTTGAATAACATCCGTCAGCACTTAATTAAACAGCTATTTTTATTTCTCTGTCAGCAGAGCTCAGACAACACCCTTCGTAGAGAGTGTACAACTATGAGAAAAACAAATGGCCGCTCCACTCTTCTTCCCACTCATTTTTCTGGTATGATGCATCTCTCTCTGCTTTCTAGTCCTCTTATCTGAAACCGGTTTTGCTCATTTCTAAAGTATCCGGTCCTGGTGATGTCTCTAGGTGCTTGTTAACTGGTCCTCAGCAGCTGGTCTGACATGTCAGCCATGCTGGTCATTTGAGAACTGACAACCCAGCCTTCAGGCCACAGTCAGGCCTTCTTCCCAGTAAGGAGAGATACACATCAATGCCAAAATCCTCTTTGAAACCTCGCCAAACCAGACTGGCTTATTACTCACAATCAACTGGCCTGCTTCTTTCTTGAAATGCACACACAATCTGTGCATTCATTCGATGAGCTGTATCAGTGCCATGAGTCACGTCTTAGTCAACGTGAATCACTTCAGTCCTGGGAATAAAAAATAAAAATCATAATAAAAAATGATGTTGTGAGTTTTAGTTAAGTTCCTTCAAATCTCTTCTAAGTATATAAGTATATGCATCAATTGTCTTTTTTTACATATATATATTTGTCTTATTTATGTAAAACAAGTATACATATTGATACCTACAGTACCAGTCAAAAGTTTGGTGGTTTGATGGTTTTTCTTTATTTTTATTACATTCTATGTTGTTGATTCAAACTGAAGACATCAAAACTGTAAAGGAACACACATGGAATTATATAGTAAACAAAAAAGTGTTAAACAGAGCAGAAGATGTTTTAGATTTTTCACCTCTTGCTTCGATGCCAGTTTTGCACACTCTTGACATTGTGTCATCAGCTTCATGAGCTCGTCACCTGGAGCGGTTTTCCAACAGTCTTGAAGGAGTTCTCAGAGGTGCTGAGCACTTGTCAACTGTTTTTCTTTTACACTGTGGTACAACTCATCCCAAACCATCTCAGTTAGGTTTAGGTCAGGCGACAGGTGTCACTTTTGTTTTAATGAATAGTTTTGTGTTTACTACATAATTCCACATATGTTCCTTCATAGTCTTGATGTCTCGAGTATGAATGTACAGTGTAGAAAGTACTAAAAAATAAAGAAAGACTGTTGAACGAGACGGTGTGTCCATACATTTGACTAGAAGTGTACACATATAATTTATTGTTTTGAATGAATTTTAATTAATTTTGTCGTCATCATATAAGCATGTTGTTGTACCAGAGAGACCTAATTGTGCAGGTTGAGACATGCAATATGTTACATAACTGTCTCCATGGGAGGGAGGGAGAAGATCTGACTTCATCGACCAGTCCTGTAGAAGCATCGTCTCATTCTGACTTGATCAAAATCTAAATCAAATTAATGCCATAAAAGGTAAAAAGAAACTATTACACAGATGTAAATATTGTATATCATGTCCCGTTTTCACTGATAATCTGTGTTTTTTCCCATGGCAACAGGTAGTCCTTCACACCTTGTCTGACTGCTCTGCAAAGAACAAACAATGAATGAAAAGTACACGGGCCAACAGGAGGAACAGACTGAACAGCAACTTTACGTAACTTTATTTTGTTCTGTAGTTAGGGGCATAACATTTACAGGACAGTGGATGGTTGAGCCTAAAACCTAATAATACCTAAAGCTAACTATTTTATTTTACTAGTGTCAAAGTGAATGCAGATGGTGCAGATATTACAAAATAAAATATTCCTTCTTTCTCATTGTTCACTGCACTACACAGCAGTACCCTTATTAACATTGATGATGTACTGTAGTGGTTAGTGGTTATTATGTCCGTAAGAGCCGCACTTATTATGCAGTGAGTGGTCACATAATGAGTTTGATCCCACACAGTATCCCTGTGTGTCATTTAATACACTGAGTATGCAACTGAGGCCTTGTGTGTGGGACTGTTGATGCCAGTGAAGGTGGGTTGGTGTGCAGTCACAGTCTGTGCTTTGTCCAGTACTTTTCCACTGTCTGAGCTACTGTGTGAGTGCGCACGTTAGTGAGTGCCTATGTGTCTCTGAAGAAAATACAGCTGTACTTGCTGCTCCTTATCAGTCAACCAGGGGGAAAAGACAAAAAAAGGAAAGAAAAGAAAACCCAGGAGCTCTTTGATGTGGAGCTGAACTCTTGAAGAGGAGAGGGGATTTAGAAGCAGGATTACACAGTCACACAGCAATTTATTAGGCAGCATTACATAACATTTAATCATGTGTATCTGTTAGGAGGGGACATCTTTGCCAAAACTGGCACCTCAAAGTGTGTTTGATAGGACTCCTAGTGAATATGAAGCTAAAGCAGAGTGGCTGAGTGTGGGCATGTGGATGCCTCAGTGGCATGCACTCAGGCATCACAGCACGTTCTGAACCATTAAAGCAATTCTGGACATGTCCACAAGCCATTTGGCTTACTCATTATAAATAAGAACACACAGATGATGACACATGACACACCGGCCAGTCACGCAGCCCCTGCATGGCAGGCTTAATTTGGTGGTTTGTAGATGTGCATCAGTATGAGAGTCTGTGGTAGACTTCTGAAAAGTTAACTTCTATGATACCCACAGTTTACATACCTACCTCACAGGTGATGTCTAGGAGTTTCTCAAGAGGTTTTTCTGTTTGCATTCCTGCTCCACCTGTGAGCAAACAGTAGTCCTATAGGTTCTTAAGATAAGGGACCACTCTATACTGTAAAATACCACAATGGCACTCCTCTTCTGTCCACACACACACACACACGTGTGTGCATGTATATACATTTCGCCATAGCACGGTAGTAATTTAAAGAAGTCTCTGATTTTGAATCTGTATGAAGCAACATCTCTGATGAACAGACCTGGTGATTGTAGAGTGAGCCTTGACTCCATCACCACTGTCTGTGCTGTGAGTTATTTTGAAAGTTTGAAACCCATCTGTCAGTCTGTTTGCGCCATACATCACTGTATTTATTACACTATAAATATGTCATTACTTTTCCCATAAAAGGAGAGCACCTGAACCACTTCATCTTGTAAAATGCGCAAACACCCTTGTCAAACATGTCAAGAGCTGCATATGACAGTGAGCTGGAAATGTTCCCAGTGTTCTCGGCTGCAACAGCTGAAGCACAACGTGCACTGTGGTGTGGCTTGACACTCAACAGAAACGTGTCCATTTCGCAGTTTTCCCCTTACTTTATATTTCAAATCATATTTCTCCGTATGTAAAATTAAACTTAACTTGACTTACAAAACAGGTCTAGACAACAGACTTTGTTCATTTTTTGATCAGCCAAGCCAGAAGTTATTACTTGCTGAAAAGGTTACACAATCTCACCTTTGTTGAATATTCTGATGAGCAAGTTAAAAGCTATATCTCAGATACTTATTCCTGGGTTTGGCCTTGGCAGTTTTACCATGAAAAATGTGTGCGTGCGCACACACACACACACACACACACACACACACACGCACACACACACACACACACACAGTCTCATATTGCATGGAATGAGATTTTCATATCTTTTTTGATTATAAAGAATGTCTTGGTCTAAATACTGTGAATATCAAAACACAGAGAAATAGAGAAAAACGGGCTGTTAACAGAAACTGAGCCTTAAATGAGCCATCATGATCCACCACCAATCTAGATTTGCAGGATTTGGTCTCACCCTATGTTAATGTGGAATCTGCTACATGTTTATTTGATTGCTATTAATGACTCTGTTGAGTTTTTTAAGTTTCAACACTATTACTCTCTTCTCCTGATTGACTCTTATCTTACAGTTTTGAGTTTTCTGTGAAATTGTCTTATCAGATATGCTGTAAACAGGCCATTAATATAGCTGTGTGTGACCTTGCTTATTCACAGTTAAGGGATGATATTCACTGTCTGCAACAGAGAGCCAGAAGTTGGATAAGCTGTTTGATGGCTTTGTCTCTGTAGCTGTGACCCTGTAGCTGGTGGTGAGTTTTAACAGCCACAGTAGTACGCTACAATCTGAAGAGGAGGCTCTCAGGATTTTTTCTGATAGGCTGAACATCCTGTTCTCAGAAGAGTGACAGAGAGAAACCTGAGAGAGGAGATCTTCCAATGTCACAGTGACATTGACCATTTGAACATAAGGGGTCAGTTCATCTTTTTATTCTGTCCGATATTTACATTTAAGTATGTAATATTATGAATTTGTGAGTTATGGCTGAACCTGTGTGTAGTTAGGTTAACTTGGCCTTGACCTTCAGCCACCAGTATTGAATCAGTTCATGTCTGAGTCCAAGTGAATGTTTGTACTGACATTAACGAGAATGGGATGGCTTGTCCAATGGTGCTATGAAAGGAACAACCTGAAATCATAATGGCTGTGGGCCTGGCTGCAGTTGCTGCATCTTGTCCGATGCATCCCAAAATTTAACACCTGAAAGGCATACTATGTCTGTAATAAATACATCACAGCTGCCTACTGCCATTGTATTTTATGATGCTATTAATGTCTTTTACAAAGTGGCCTTGCCTTCATAACCTGCACAATGTTACGTGGATAAGGTATAATTCTACTGCAGTTACCTTTGTATACTGAGAAAGGCTATGAGGTAATTTCACTCTCCTACTTATGCTACTGCAAATGTCTGCTGATGTTTGTGAGCTCTTCCTTCGTGATGCTAAGGCCCACAAAACTGCAGTGACAATAAGTGTTAACGAACATGAAAACACCTATGTTGAAACCTCTTACGGACAGTCAGGTCAGTTCATCACATGATTGCATTTTGTCCTTGTAATATCAAATATATAACATAAAGGTTATATATTTTGTTTGCCCTAACAAATCAGTCATTGCATGGCCAGGTGTGTGTGTTTAATCTGTGAAGTGGTTACATTTGCGAAAGCTTTTTGGCAGAGACTGACTGGTACGCCTGGCACTAAATGTAGAGAAATCACACTTGTAACAACCTGAGTAAACAGTTATGAGACGTTTGTTTGTGAGCATTTTATCATGGTTCATTGCCAGGCCACTGGATTTGATAGCGGCGTGAGTAATATTCATGTCAGTCACTTACAGTAACTGAATGTCCAGACTAACCTGTGTGGGCACACTGAAGCAAAAATGCTGCCCGACTCTTCCCACCTTCATGGTGAGTAAGGACTCATTTTTCTACACTGCAGTGTTCACAGTCGTACATAACGCACAGCCTACATTATGAGCAGACACAACTTTGAGTTAATATTCGATCAGGACTGTAGGGACCACCTTAAAGGACACATCAGGGTGTAAACTTTTAATATCCACCTATGGTATTTGTTGTTTTAAGTGCCAAAAAGCATGCCAATGTAGTTTTACATCTTCTCCCTCTTTTCAGCAACAGAAGATCAATCAATCATGGCTGAAAGAAATGACTGCTGAGTTGTGACTAGGTGCTTTTTTTTTTCTTCATCAGTCAGAATTTACTTTATACTCCTACCACCAAACAACGTAAATGAGAAGGCTCGAACAAACTGAGGTGAGAGGAGAGAGGAGTCCTAGTCACTACTTCATCTGCTTCCTGTTTTGTTGTTCAAGGCACCACTTTTTAAAAACCAACTGTTGACAGTACACAGTTTCACTTCAAAGACAGTTTGTGAGCTGGGGCGCCGCATGGCCGGTTAGCTCAGTTGGTTAGAGCGTGGTGCTAATAACGCCAAGGTCGCGGGTTCGATCCCCGTACGGGCCATGAAGTTTTATATTTGCGGTGTGCCACTGATTTTTTTCATCCCAAGGGACACGGTTATACACGATTTCAGCTAGAATTAGCTCTTCGACCTTGTAAACCTTACAAAAGATGGACAACAATAGAGAAGACCTAACAAAAATACACAAATATCGAATAACGATATTCTGAATAAGAAACACTATGCCTTCAGTAAACCATAAAAAATAAACACAGAAAAATAAATCAGATGGCGACTATTTATAGAATTCATATAGTGGTATGATCGTTCAGCTGCACGTGTAAGGTTCCATGGTGTAATGGTTAGCACTCTGGACTCTGAATCCAGCGATCCGAGTTCAAATCTCGGTGGAACCTAACCTTTTTCTGAGAACATCTCCGAGTTGGTTGTATTTATATTTTATCTGTTCTCGTGCAGAATGACAGCGAAACACTGCTTTTCATTCAAGGGCTCCTTGAAGGACAATTCTAGGTAAATTCAACCTGGGTACATAGCAATAATCACAAGTTCAGATACCCCAGGTTTTGAGAGGTACTCTTGCAGGTTTTAGGAGATAAAATTATATTATAGATATTCTAGCAGTAAGTAATACTTTCCTCCATTGAGAACACACTGAGGAGAGAAATTATTTTATTGTTATTATTTTCATCCTTTTTTATGTTTATTTACAATCTGCACAATAAATCACATGCAGAATCTCAAAACAGTAGTTGAGAATATTTTATTTAATCATACCTTTCTAAAATGTAACATTTTACATACTTTGACTGGTAAAAAAAAACAACAACAAAAAAACAACATTTTGTTGCAAAACATTTTCTATACATTTGAAAGCAAAATGTAGGACAGTCCTTCTGAGTCCCTCATTCATTTTTTCTGTCTCTTCTTTGTTGATGCTGCCCCCTTCTGGTGTGAACTGGACCCTGTATTTCTAGAGGAAATGAAAAGAGATGTTAATTTTAAGAACAACAACAACTACTAATAATTATACATAATATAAAGCAACAATGACAGTTTCACTTACGTAGGAGCTTTGTCTGGTGTCTCTGGATTAAGTATGACCACTTCCTCTTCTTCACTGTCAGATATTTCAACCACATCTCCTATAAGGCAAAACAGACTGTTGTCACAGAGTCCATACAGTATATTTTACCTAACAAATTTTACTCTCTCATGTTTTAGCTGTGTTGATGTTCTAGTACCAATAGAGTTTTAATGCGAAATTAAGATTTTAAAATATTTACCTCCTCTCCTCTCATCTTTTCTCTCTGTCACCATTTCCTCCTGTTCTTCACCACTGCTGTCAATCTCCTCTTCGTCATCCTCCTCCATGCCCCATGTGTTCTGCAGCCCCTGCCCCACCTGACCCACACCTGGGACGGGCACCACTGGAGATGGTATCCTAATATGCACGGTTAAGGAGTCACAGTGGACACAGTAGGACTGAGCATCAGAAAAAAAGGGACAAGTACACATTTTTGATGCTTTTGTTATTCAGGCACAGTGCAGGATACGTCTGAGACAGGGCTTCAGCTTTCTGGACGATGTCATTGGCTCTCTCTGTAACATCCATCATCTCTACTGGAGTTTCATCCATTTTCAGAGCTGTGATTCGCTCCTGAGGAATAGACTCTGCAAAACCACACCTCTCACCTGCTTTCCTGAAATAAAAATACGGAGTTCTTATGGATATATTTTTTTTATTATTTACACATAAAAGTTACACATATAAAAGTTAAGTATTTTAATATGACACAGTGATACTACTGCTCACCTGGCTTTCTTGTCATTGTCCAGGGCTTTGCTGATCAGTTCTGTGATTTCGGACACTTTAACACTGGCAATTTTACTGCATCTCATAACCTTCAATACCAAAAACAAGAATTAAATGTGTACTATATCACAGTTGTACTGAACAGGAAGTGTATTGTAGAGAGTGTCTTTCACCTGGTCCTTAAGCAGCATGATGCCCCCGCTGGACTGAATGGAGCAGATTTCTCTGTGTTTGTTCATGGCGATCATCAGCAGACCGTCCATCACCCGCTCCTCCCGCTCACAGGGGTCCACCAGCAGATAAGTTCTGAAGAAACAAACAAAGTGCAAGATACTGAGATAAGATCTGGTAATATATAGTACAAACTTTATGCATGTGGCCACACTCATTTTTGCTTTTCACCTACAATGAAGACAACCGAATAAAAAAAGAGTTTTAGAGGGTATTAGTAGTGATTCAGAAAAAAATAAAGGACATACTAAAATGAAGTTGGATAGTGGATTGTATATTTAAATCTTATAATAGCATAGTATGTTGTGTTTCATAGTCTCTATGCTTTCTATTTTTGGCCCATGTCTGCCTGAACTTTTATATTAGTCTCTGTGTCCTTGGAAAATAAAGATACATAATACGATATAAATAAATAGCTATATCATTCTAGCTAATCTAACACAAACATGTTACATGCTACATTTGGTTACTGTTTGGAAGTATCACAGAAAATCAAAGTGTCACATAAGGTTCTGTCTTGTCTGAGACACTAACTATACTCAACTTCATTGAAATTACTTTATTAAATCTTAACATTTATGTATCTTTCACAGACAGTGACTGTTTTCTGTTCTAACATGGAGCCTTACCCTTGTTGGAAGAAGGAGAAGCTGACACTGATGGGCATGTGGTAGATACTCAAAGGAATAGGGTCTCTCTCCTCTGGACTGTACTGATGGAGGATAGAGATAAATACAATATTACAACCAGCATAAGGTAGAAAAAACTATTTTGGCATTAGCCCTACTATGGAAAACGTGTCTGTTTCACTTTTGTATAACAACATGAGTAAACATGTTGCATTCATTTAAACAGCTGTTAGGAAAGTTCCTCTAACTATCAGTTAGTCATACAGTTAGTCATAGATGACGTTGTTTGGTATTTGCACCATCAGATATTTCCCTCTAGATAAAGTAAAGCTCTGGCACCACCTGCTGCAGTGGATGCTGACTCACCACTGTGACTTCATCTCCCTGGATGCCCACATCAGGGCGTCTGAAGTGGCACAGGGCAGTGATAGCTGCAATGCTGGCAGCGTCCATCAGGTTCCCATCGTGATTCAACATGTGAACATCCACTCTGATCTGCCACACCTGATCTCAGACATACACAGGAGCACATTCGTCACCACAATGGATACAGTTTCTAATCTCTTATCTCTTCCAAAGTATGTGTGTGTTTTACCTTCTCTCCCGACACCACACACAGAGACTCTGTATCAATGCACTTGGAGTTTCTCAAGCACCTCTCCAGCTGTCTGTTTAGCTTCACTGACAACTCTGACTGTCTGGAGAGAAAGACAAGCCCACAGATGATTTAAATGTCCTGCACTGACATCTCCACTAAATTTACCAGTCTCAGCACAACCCTGTGTGTCTCTCCACTCCATCAACACAATATGTTACAGTACAAACAAGACCCGTTTAATTTCTCCTCACCTGCCCTGTTCGAATGCCGGCGAAGCCATGGGTGACAGCTCGATGTTGAAGAACATGATTCCTTCATTTGGTCGACTGTCTTTAGGAGCCACCAGTTCACAGGACACCTGCGCCATAACCCTGCACAGAACAGCCCATTTACAATCCACTGTCACAAAATGTTCAATTCACAGAAGACAGACTGTTTCTTTGTGAAATGGAAATGTTCATAAAAAAAACACACGAAAGCTCCTCTCTGAAGAGAAAGCTGAATGTAAATGCAAAGACTAAATCTGATCAGAGGTTCACCTGGTTT
>OMNW01035188.1:14125-28409 GCA_900303245.1 Selene dorsalis | reverse complement strand
ACAGACACACACCACAGCTTGATTTTGGCAGAAAATGAATCCAATGTGAGACAGCATGTGTGACCTTTTTCCTGCCCCCTGTGTGAGTGTGTGGGTTTTGTTTTCGTTCCTCGTGGGGACATGAACCTGAGCGTACACCTACATGTGGGGACTCATGGGGACAGAAACTGAGGTGCCCCACAGGCTGAGACAGCTTCTTCAGTGTTAAGATTCAATTTTAAAATTTGGTTTTCATTACGTCTGTGTTGGTGTTTGTCTGTTTGCGTGTGTGTGTGTGTGTGTGCATGTCTGTATGTGTTAAGGCTGTGGAGCTACATCCAAGTCCAAGAAGCATAGCAAGATTAGTAGCAGGATTAGCAGCATCCACAGAGAGGGGGTGTATTGGTGTGACTGTTCTCCTCTCTCTCTCTCCCCTGTGATAGTCCACAGACCAGATGCCCACTTTGGCACCAGCACTCTGCCAGTGTTATGCTAGGCATGGGGCATACACTTACAACACACACATGCACACAAACACACACATGCGTGTGCATACACATTCACCGAGAAGAGGCTGCAAAAGAGCACTCGTCCATCTGTCCATCTCCGGGCTACCCTGGTACTAAGCACATCAGCTTGTTTGTGTGTCCCCATGGTGTCCTCGGTGTTGTGTGTGTGAGCATGTTGCAGTGTGTAAGCTAAACTCAGCAGTGTGCAAAAATTTAAATAAATTGCTTCCTTTCTGTAATTCAGGGTTTGTAGAAAGTGGTCAAAGTTATCATCATAATAATAATATTCCCTGGATAATTTATTAATTGATTTTTAAAGACCACATAAAGTGAAATCCAAGATTTGATTGGAAACATATGAAATAAGTTAGAGTATGTTTGCTGAAAACAGGTGAAGAAATTTGTAAATATACAGTACTGAATTGTGGTTTTAGGGCAAAACTGTTTCTGAGGACACGGATTTCTCTATTTTTTGGGGCGGGACTAAGAGGAAGCCTAATGACATCAGACTCAGAGACTCAAATCCATAGCTGCTCGGGCACGATGTGACAGTTAGCATTAACGTTGTTGGGTGGTATTTGATTGACAGTTGAAATTTGACGAAGCTTCACAGGTGGGCGGGGCTTCAGTACCTGCAGCAGACACACCCCCAACTTCCAAGGCTGACTGAACTGCTTGATTTTGTCATGATTGTAAAACCTAATTTCACCTACTAAACAGAATTTTCTAACATTCAAATTTGGCAGGAGGGTTAATAAGACATATGTCTGTGATGTGACTAACTCAGAGAACAAATCTAGTTTCACTTTACACAGACTTTAATGTTTCTTTCTTGTTGTATTTGCAGAAATCAGTAGAGTGGTTAAAGCATTTTAAGTCTTAATATTTGGCAGGAAAAACCAGACTCCTGATGGGATGTATGTGATCAAATCCTGTGATTCGTGTGACTTTGAAAACCTAAACATCAAAACAATCTTGATCACCACACTTGTGCCAACATCCAGATCAGTATTTGTCATCTATCTTGGATAATCTAACAGGTGTGCTGTTTAAAATCTTTGTCTAATTCTGAATGTCACACACTCAGTGGAGCTCAGAGCTGACCTCCAGACTGTGCTACACTGAGATGCGAGGCAAAGATAGATAGAAGTCAAGTTCCCAGTTCAACTACATCGAAGAGTAGGCATTAGCAACCTGAAATAATTTTCTCCACAGTCAGTGTGGAAATGTGTGTTTCATAAAGACACACATTGTGTCTGCATTATGTCCAGTTATGGCAGAAACACAGGTAAACAGATCACACACACTTGTTCACCTGCTAGTGTGCATAATCTGCAGGGTCTGTGAGTTTGCACGTTAAACATTACACCTGCTCAATGAAAGCATGTGGTATTGTTGTGAACATGCTGCAATGCTACCATTAGCATTTTGCTTCAAGGCATTTCCTGAATTAAACTCAGAGTAATGAGTAATAATGGTATCTCTTCTCGTTTCTCTTTTGTCTACTTTGCTGTTTTTCCACTTAACATTGGGGGGGGGCAAATTTTTTCATTCATACTCCTCTGATATGTGTATATACAGAGGAGGGAACGCAGTGCCATTACACACAGCTGCCCACTGTCATACCATCAGGTGCAAATGACACCAGTTGTTTCCAGTGGGAGATGCTGAGTTAGAGCAGTTCGTCAGTCTTGTGTGTCACTGTCTTGTCTCCAATACTTTTTTTTTTAAGCTAATTTTCAAGTTTTACTCTTGAAACACATCACAGAGCAGATGGTGCTGACTCACATTTTACAGTATGTTGTGAGCAATTGTGTGTGTCTGTGTGTGACTACATATCCAACAAAAATAGTTGAGAAAATATATAAGTTTTGTCAGTAGATACTTTAGTGTTTTCTTTCATGTACTTCCACACAGTTTCTTTCAAAAAGTCCACAGGCACAACAGTGGCCCCATGAGGCTGTAGTGATACACACAACAGAGAACCTGAAGAGACGGATGAAGAGAAAACCAGCCAGTGCCTGGGTGTTTCTCATTTGATTAGCTCTCCTCCTCTACCTCCTGCCTTCTCATCATCTTATTATTCTTCATAGTTTTTCCAGTCTTGCTCTCCTCCTGTTTCAATGCATTCATCACAAGCTTCCAAAATGATCAAAGATGGTTTTGGGGTCAGAGGAACAGCTGAGGCATCACACCTGACACTGATCAATTTTTGCAGGTTAGAATCAGTCTGGCTTCCCCTCCTCCTTCTCCTCCTCCTCCTCCTCCTCCTCCTCCTCCTTGCTGCCTCACTGAGCCATTTTTAAGAGTGCAGGGTCCTCTTATTTTTCCATTTGCTGCACTTTCCTCCCCCAGCTTTCATCTCTCTGAGCCGACTCCTGCTGCAGATTTGCCTCCAGTGCTTCACACCTGTTCTTGCACTGCTCTTCACTTCTCTGTAGCTTATTGTCTTTTGGAGTGAGCTCTGTCTTCTTATCTGAGTGCTACTTGGAGCTAACTCTCCACTGTCCTCTGTTCATTTTGGAGCAAGTTAACTTGCTCCTTCAAAACTGTGATGCATTAACTGAACACACTGAATGAAAATGTGTTGAAACCTTCGGACTAAATATTAATAAACAACAGGGAAAAGAAGGCTGCCCCAGAGAGGGTCTGTGTGTGAATCCAGGTAAATGAGGTGTATAGGTCAAGACTTGAACTACCAGAGGGCTATCTATCTATCTATCTATCTATCTATCTATCTATCTATCTATCTATCTATCTATCTATCTATCTATCTATCTATCTATCTATCTATCTATCTATCTATCTATCTATCTATCTAAAGTCCACTCCAGGGTTTGCAGGCAGCCATGAGAGGCTACAGTGTTAGTTTATGATCTCCACCATATAGCCCCCCCCCCCATCCACTCCCCTTCTTCCTTACTCTATTCCCCGTGCCTCAGTCTCATCCCACTCACACATTACTCTGCTACTCTGATGGGGAAGCATGCACACACACACACACACACAGCCCTGTACAAATAGTGGATTGAGTGGAGTAGTCGCCTGCTCTCTGAGCTGCCATTTCTTTTGCCAGAAAGCACAGGACTGTACAGAGCTGTGGACTCTTCATCAGTCATACACCTCACCTGCTCCACTGTCACACACACACAATAACACACAACACATGTTCATGTATTTAGTATTAAGTATGGAGCATACAAAACAGTGTAACTTGCATTGTAAAGAGTAGGTATCACCAACTTATTTGCTCAAAATAAACATAGCAGCCAATTTCTTTGACAGAGTAAAGCACTTTCAGTGTAATAAACCTATTGTATAAGTAATTTCCACAGTCTTACCCTCCAATTATTGGAGCTGTAGTGAACAGAGTGAAAAGTAGAAAACTGCTGCAAATGTCACCATAGTAAACCCACCATTAACTTCCAGCTGCCTGTAAAGTGTGAGTTGTTTCATTGGTCCATATATGGGTAGTTTCAACATAAAGAATTTGACTGAAACCACTTTTTCTGTGAAGTGTAGTAATAAAAATAGATTAAAAGTAGTAAGAACAAACTTTTTTCATACATTGAATGTGGCTTTGCAGTGTAGAAAATGTATCATATTAAATGATTTAAAATAAATATGAAAACCAGTTAAAAAAGATGAATGTAAAATGAAAAACATATATGAGACTGAATGATAATACAATGATAACACTGAAATAACAAATGAAAGAAATAAATGATTAGCATTGCATTTTAAAAAGCCCTGCACACCAACTAACCACTATGTGAACTTTTATGTTAAGTTTTACAAATGCTAAATGACAACAAGCGAGGTACCATGAAATATCACTGTTTTCTCTCTGCTGCCTGTAAGCTTCTTTATGACGCAGGACATCATGGGAGTATCAAGATAATCACCTTCATATTGGATGTCAAGTGTATAGTTTTTATTAAGATTGTTTAATAGATTCAATATTACAAAATAAATAATGGGTAGTAATAAAGATTAAATGAAAACAACTAAAAGTCAGATGACTGTATATGTATACCAGTTTGCATTATGCACACTGTCACTCAGGACTCTTTGTCAGGACAGTAAGTCTGTGTTTACATGTCCAGAACTGTTGCTCAAGATAAATAAGTTTGCAGTTTTGTCACCACAGCACCTGCACAGTGACTCATGTTACCTTTAAAAAGCCACATGTCAAACTGCTGACAGCCCGCTTTTGCATGCAGTTTTCAAGTTACAAACAGTTGGGAAACTTGCAAGAGACAAATAAAAGGATGCATGACCTTTACCTCTGACCAGAGACAGACCAGCAGGGGGTTGTGTCAGAAGGGGCGTGTTGTTTAAGGTAATCAATCACCTACAAGGGTTATGTCCAGTTGGAATACAAATACATGCATTTAAAGGTTTAAAAACCCTACTAACAGCACCAATGATTGTATCTTTAATCATGATGGTCTTCAGTTTACATGTTGTGGGGTATTCTACCTGGACTCTACTTTTTTCTCAGCTCCTCTGTATGAGCCGCTGTGTTTTAGAGCAGCAACAGGGATACTGTTGGTCTGACCATAGCGTCAAACTAAAAAAACCCTGGATGCTACAATTCCCTCAATGTCCTCCCATCCTGATAAATGTCTTTGAAACTCCACATTCACAGCTTTTATCAGTGGCTTTGTGTTATAGATTTGTGGTCTCCGAGCAACAGATGAAGTAAGTCTGATGACACAGGCAGTGGTCATTTTCTCAGACTTAAGGAGAGGAGGAAGCTGTCCCATAAAAGTCCTGAACATCCGAACGCAATGCGGACAACACAAAAGCTGCATAGAAGAAAATAGAGCAACAAAACTGACTTACAAATGTGTGACGAAAAACCGAGGAACCAGCAAGTAAACAAAAATCCAATCTGCAGGAAAAACTTAGGCATGGGAGCATGAGGAAACATCAGGGGGACTGAACAGAAGCAGGAGCTGCTTGAGCCTGAACTGACAAAGACAAAGTGAATCCTAAAAGCTCAACAGCAGAACCGTGCACAGAATAACCAACATCTCTGCCCACTGCAACATCGCTTGCAGTTTTCGTGCTAACCTTAATATGACTAAGGTGATTTTCATATTTTCACTTTGATGGAGGGAAGTGCAGGGTCGTCTGTCAGATCAAACCACTTTTTAATAACACTGAGCTCCTTCAGAAGCCAAGTGTGAAAGTTTGATGAACTAAAAACAAGGCTGTTTATCTCATTACTTGAAACAGTGGCACTTACAAAGTACAAAGGATTAAACGCACAGCACAAAGACAGCAGACACCTGAAGGGCTCCCTGTGAGTCAGGGGCCTGGGGCTTAATCCACCCACCACCATTAGCTGTATGGTGCAGAGTGACTTCAACCACATCTCTTCATCTCTGAGCGTGATGGAATCAATAATGATCTGTGTCTAAACTTATCTCAAAGTATGTGCATCCTTCCCTAAGAAAGTATGTGCTCAGACACAGCAACACATACACAGGTGTATACACAGACACACAAAAAACACACATGCACTGCCACAGTATGTGTACACAGAGATACACACACGCACTCCAAAAGAATTCTTCAGTGAGTTATTGATCGGTCCAGAAACAACTGGTCACCGATGTGTTCGGGGTCATCCTGATCACATACATTCAAACTTGCAGCTTGCAGACACTAATGATGTGTGTATGACATCTTATGTGAACTGGCTTCACAAACACACTTTGCTGCTGGTAGAGGGGATTGAAAAAATTACTCCCATCCCAGTTCACATCCCACTTTCACTAAAATCCCATTTTAGTTTTTTCACAGTGACATTCGTGGCTCTCTGATTCACCCGCAGCCAGTTTTTCAAACCTCAGCTTCACAGCTGAAAGATCTCCAACTCTCTGTGATGATATTCTGCAAGTCACCTGTGTACACTGGTTAGTTTAGAGTAAAAATAAATAAATAAAAAGTGTGAAATATCAAAGAAATAAGAAAAAGCTCAGAGCTGCAGAGTCTGAGCCATTTGTCTGTTTTTCTGTTCTTGCACAGACAAAATAGTTGTAACCTACCTGATTGTTCACTCTGCCTTGCGTCACCATGACAAAGCAAGAGAGAACCAAATAACAGTGATTAAAGGATATTCAGTATTTGGTAAGTTGCTGTGTGTGTGTGTGTGTGTGTGTGTGTGTGTGTGTGTGTGTGTGTGTGTGAGAGAGAGAGAGTGTGTGTGTGTGTGTGTGAGAGAGAGAGAGAGACAGAGAGTGTGGTCAGCGATGGTGTTTCTGGAGCTGATGTGTGTGGACAATGAGTGTCTCGTTGCTGTCACAAAGTCATAACCGCACCCATGAGGTCATAAAAACACATTATCATCTAAATATAGGAGTCGGGACATCACGTGTCAGTGTATATGTGTTATTGTGTGTTTTGACACTGACAGCAGTTATTACATTTATGCAGTTTTCATTTAATGAAATGGTTATCATTCAATTTTATTATCAGTTCAACTTGGGCCTTTAATCTGTAAACTCACTTATGTATGTGTTGGTCTTCTATCTACATCATACAGTACGTAGACCCACACATATGCAGGTGTTGTGGAGTTTTGAGCAATAAGTGTGTATTTCATCTGCCTGTATGTTTGGCCATCAGTGTATTTAGTATAAGCCTTTGTACATTTTTGTAAACGTGTGTTTGTGTGTGTGTGTGTGTGTTTGTCTGTGTGTATGTCTCAGTTGCATGGTACTTAAAAAATTACCATATTTTGAAAGGAACAAGATGTCATTTCTTAATGAGAGAGGGCATATGCATCTCATTATGGCATCATTTGCATAATTACCCAGCATCCTTTGTGATTATGACATGCATATGTGGGAGTGTGTATAAGAGTATGAATTTGTGAGAGTGTTTGTATTCTTTGCAGGGGAGATTTTTATTGTCATCAACAGTCCTCCCCCACGTTCTTCATCTCACACTTGTTTTCTCTTCATTGATGCTTCTTTTACTTTATGAAAATGAAGCCTGCGTTTTTTCATCATCGTCAGCATAAAATGTCTTCTGTGATTTGGTGCTTTTCAATGTGTTTGTTCACCTGCGTGTGCATGCTTTCTGGTCTCTGGTCCTAACTCAACTGTACACCTGCTACTCATCCTCACGTGGACAAACCTGTGGTAACACACCAGCCAACTTGAGACCTTTGTTTCAAAGCTGGCTGACCCTGTCACTGCCTGTGACTCAGGAACAACTCTCTGGAAGCTCTGCCCCTTGCTTCACCTGCCTTTACCACTCCACTCTGCCCCGTTCACAAGCCTCCTCTGCACCTCCAGTTCCAGCTCCGTCTTCAGCTCCCTTCCCCATCCAGCCCCTGCAGCTATTACCCCCCTCGTCCCCATTTATGTCCAACTTACAGTCCACTTTAACTACTTTAACTTTTACTAACCCTCCTTCCGGTCATGTGCATTTGTTTTCAATGAAGCTGGTGAGAAAGCAATCCATGGAGCGGGAGATAACATTATACATCATATGTAACATGTGTAACGATGAATATACTTGTGTAGTCTGGGACACTGAAGTGGAGGCACTGATGCTGTAAGGTTGGTTTTCAGCCAAGAGACGCTAAGTGGAAAGTGGAGAGCCTCCATTCTCCCTGTAACAAGTTACAAGTCATTCATCTAACCATCACAAATACTCTGAAGCTGTTTAATGACGTTAAAATGTAGCATATGTTACACCCCTGGCTCAGAGGTTGGAACAAAGGAGAGAGGACACCCAGCAGTCTGAGGACATTTAACTGTTTATTTTACCCAATAACCTCAGAAGGACAATCATGTGTTTGTGTGTGTGCCTCGAATGTAGTGTAGGTGTGGGTGCAAGTGATGAGTGTGTGCATGTGTAGATGTATAATGTGACAAACACCAAACTACACCAGGCTGTGGGCCATGACGCAGTCAGCTGCTCAGCCACCAGAGCGAGAGAGCAGACTGACTGAGGCGGCCTTTTAACATCTAGACCACACCCTGAGGTGTGGTCTGCTTTAGACGGCCCACTACTTCCAGGTTCACCTGGAAGTGAAGGGAAAAGAAAGACAACCAGATCAACAGGGCCGTCACACATAGTTAAAGTAAAAATCCTGCAGAGTTCCTCTTTAAGTTAAAGTGAAAATAAAATTGCAGTTTTGTCCTGCTGTCTGTATTTTGCCCACAGAAAGATCAAACAGCAGAAACTACCTCTCTCCAGAAAGCTGTTTCCTGTCTAGAAGTCCCCCTCCCAACATGAGCCTCAACAGTAACTAGTAACCAGTCTATGGTGAATCAAATCACACAATTGGCCAATGAAGTATCCTGACTAACATCTACTCACCCTCCTCCTGTGATTCCTAAGCCGGCACAGACACCACATCCTCCAGACCCCACTGTGGGACTTTTGAGGTTTTGACAATGACTCAGTGATTTCTGGACGTTAGCAGCTGATGTGCAGTGGATCAAAGAGACACTTTGAGGACAATGAAAGGACGAATTCAGCTTTTACAGCAAAGCGACTACCTTGAGCTCTCTTGTCTTGTCTGCATGCTCCCTGCCATTCTCAGCTGCTCTTCCTCTTTTTCCTCTATCCCACCTATGAAACAAAAACCTCACTCAGTGTTCTCTGTTGGGTGCATCCTTTAGCCCCCTGCAGAGGAACCCATGCAGCTGTGTCAAGCTCACCTGTCTTTGGTTCAGTGTAATAACTGCTCCTATGGCACCACTGACGTTCTGGCTGCTTGAAGGACAAGTCAAAAAAGCAGCCTGCAAATTTAACCAGCTTTAACCTGCTTGGTACTATGACCTGGGAGCTGTTTTCAGTAAGGATCGTTCTTTTTCCACCTCATCAGCCTTATAACTTTGCAGCTGACCTGTTGCCAGTTGCCCCTCTGCCCTCCAGCCAGCTCAATCTGCAATCTCTCCTTCCCTGAACAAGAAGCATGTAAGAAAACTACACAAACCTGCAATCCCTCACCATACTATTCTTCTCCATCTAGTGGCCAATTTTCTGGAGCCCTGCCAGATCCAGTTCCCCTCTCCAGCCATTAAACCCCCTGTTCAACCCCCACTCTGCTTCCACTACTTCAGCTCTTCAGCTAAAGTTAAAAGCTGCTTTTAAACTAGCTTCATCTTGTTGCCTGTGCCCTGCCTCTTTGGGTCCAACAAACTAGTAGTTAGCTTAACATTGGGATATTTGCTTTCCACTCTCCTGAAACAGCTGATCAGGCAGAAATAAAATGATTCTCCTCTCCAGGCTCCACAATGCGTGCGGTCGCCTCCTTCTTCTTCTTTCCCAGCCAGAGGTTTCAGACTGTCGCGGCACCATGCACAAGACGTAAACACTGTGGTGCTTTATGTGTATGTCTGGGTAACAATAGCATTCCTGTATGAAAAGTGTGAGTTACTGCAGCTCAGCAGAGTTTAATTCACAGCCTCGCAGGATTGTGGCCTGAATCATTTCTGAGGGATTTATTGTTTGTTCTTCTCAAAACCATTTTCTCCATTTCCCATGAGCAACATGAAGTGAAGATATCAAACTGAAAATGATGGTATGTACAGACAAAGAAGAGCCTAGTTTGGTGCATAAATTCTAAAATTTAACTTTAATTTTGAATGCTGCCTGGCCGAGAGAAATTAGCAAATTTATTCCATAAACACTTTTTACATTTTGTAGTATTCACATAGTCGGTCACAACATCCATCAGCTATACTGCTTATCTGTGCAAAGGGCTGGAGACAATCCCAGCCAACATAGTGTGGTAAACCCTCAACAGATTAACATGTAGAGATAAACAACGCTCACACTCAAATTCACACCTACAGGGGATTTGGAGTCGCAAGTTAACCCAGTGCTCATGTCTTAGGACTGTGGGAGGAAGCAGGAGAATCAGAGAGAGAGAGAGAGAGAACATGCAAACTCCACAAAGAGAGGCTCCAGGCCCAGGAGTCTTGCTGAGAAGTGACAGTGCTAACCACTGAACCGCCGTGCCGCCCCACTCAGAACATGCAGCATAATTATATTCAAGTGCTCTTTTCAGTGCAAACAGTGAATGCTAACTGCTGTGAAGAGTCGCGATAATGTTAATGTTAATCACTCGTCTTTTAAAAATATTAAGATAAGATTTAATAGCAAATGTATCAATTTAGTTACATGGTTAACCACTTGTTTTTTATTCCCTCACAGGGAGAGAGATGTCATCAGCAAATGCTGAGCACCTTGTGATGTTATTCCCGTATTAGAGAATCTTGGCCCACTGGTGCTGTCTAATTATCACATTTGAATGATCACGCTGGAAAGGACAAATTTCTTTGAAAAAGATGAAGCAGTAATTGTGAGAATGACCTTGTTCCTATGTGTTGTATTGTGTTGTTCCAGTTTGTTTTCACAATCATTGATGATCCTCTTTAGTCAGCATGTTCAGACGTGTCTCTTTGTGACTGACAATGTATCACAACACATGATGATGATATGCACCAATACTGCACTTGTACATTCCATGTAAACAAGAAACAGTGCTAACTGAAGCCATTTGAAAGACTTACTGATATCAACACTGACCTTAAAAAAAACAACTCGATCTTTTCTGAAGTTTATTTTTATTACGCACATGCAGCGTGACATTAACTTGGTCCCTTCAATCCTTCAACAGCATCTTCATCCTTGTCTTTGTAGTGTTCCCAAGTAAACACTGTCCAGGCAAACAAGTATGAGTGACAGGGATGAAATCCACAGTCTTCATTTTGTGTCACTCGACTAGCGATGTGATAGTTTGCATTATATGACAGGGGCTTGTATGTTGTATTTATTCATAACCTGTGTATAACATGCAGTAGATTGAGGTTGAAACTGAGACACGTGCTGCCATGGATGGTAAAAAAAAAAGTCTCCTCATGTCTCTGTCCACATCAGTGCAATGGTCAGCGTTTGTGCCTTCACTCCTGCTGATTTCTGTCGTAACAGTTGCAGAGTGGACCCTCATGCAAACACAGAGGGAAGACGGATGATCAGCGCAACAGGTTTGTTGCAGGGGGTTTGGGAGGGGGGAATGGGGAATAGTGGAGGGGTGGCGGTGAGTGGGGGCAGAGAGTGGTGCGCCTGATGAGCTTGGTGACCCAGATGCTGAGATGATTGTCGTGGAGACGAGGAGGAGGTCCAGGGGGGAGACGGTCAGGGTGGATCCAGGAGGAGCAGGGTGGCAGTGCAGGTGAGCTGGAGAGATCTTGAAACAGAAAGATAAATCACTGTTAGACTTGAGACGGTAATATTGGATGCAAAACTTTCTCAGGGGAAGCGACCAGAGGTGAGTACCACTAAGGTGAACAGACAATCTGACGAAGGTGGGTTAAGAGGACTGGGCTTAACTACTGTGGCTTGATGAGATTCAGGTGCTGCAGCCTGCTCCCAGGATTCACCCCCGAGGGAGAGACACACACCCACACACATGAGGGAGAGGACAGGGGAAGAAACACTAGGAAGGTGGGTGGTAGAGTGCTGCTGTGACAATTTCTTATCAAACTCAGGTAATACGCTGATTGTGGATAAATATGTCATGCAACCCCACATCAAACAATCCAAGCTAGTTCTAGGTAAAACTAACATGAGGCTGTACATGTAAATTTTTCTTCTAATCATCAAAACCAGTGAAGCACAGATATTATCTGTTTTATTCCATTCATTCTTTTTCCTTGTCAAAAACCTGGAGCCTACATTACCCACAATGCAACTCTGCTGTCGAACTATTGGAAAGTGTGATGTGATTTAGCTGACAAACTTCTGCTTGCAGCAAAGATGAGAACCTGGCTACAAACTTTAGCCACACCAGTGAGCATGGCAGCAGTGATGGCACACCACGGTCTCATCAGTATCATCAGTCAAACATCTTGACAAATACTGGGTGGACTGGCATGAGACCTTCATGGTTCACTCGGTTTTGGTTTGAGGGGACATACCTAGACAATACGATAATAAATGTGATTTAAACAGAGGATAGTTGGGATAATCGATGGCGCAGCATCTTACTGTGGACAGAAAGCGGATTATTCCCTCCACTTTCTTACTAACTACTGTTGGTGCACCCTTGAGGCAAGGTTGCCCCCCCCCCCATTCCTCCATTTCTCATCCCCCCTCCTTACTTCCATTTAATCCTCGGCCCTCCCCATGGCTCATCAATACATCAACCTCTTCCATTCTGTCTTTATCTCAGTCTCAGAGGCAGTGTGCCTCGTACATTAAATATTTAGAGACAGACAGTGGAGCGCAACAGCCCAGCAACCTCCACTGAGGGAGAGCAGGAGAGACAGAGAGCAGGCAGGGACCTTTCTCTCTCCCTCTCTTCCTCTCTGCCACGCCAGGGGAGGGGGGAGTCTCCGGAAAGAGCCCAAAGGGTAGGAGAGCCCCACTCTCCCCCTGGGTTTCAGTGCGCGTGTGTTTGGGGGTCATCACAGGGTGAGCAGTGTAGTCTGAATGTCAAAACGCTGTGGAAGTCAGTGTGGTGAGTGCAGAGGGAGACAGGAAGGGCCAAATGGAAAAACAAGTGGAGGAGGAGATATGTGGTGTCAGTGTGGGAGGAAATCCTCAAATTAGGTTAAAACACATTTCTTTCTTTTCTGTGTTCGGTCTGAAATCTGGTTGACTGGTTTATGATGTAACAAACAGTGCAACACGCAGCCAGACAGATGCACAGACATCACTATTTGCCCTGTTGATTTTTACAACACTCAATACTTCCTCCCAGCTTTTAGTTCTGTGTGTGTGGCTCTGTGTGTGTGTGTGTGTGTGTGTGTGTGTCCGTACCTTTTGTGTAAACTCATCCTTTACCTCCCACACTTGAAGTCGTGAGCAGACAAACCGGCATAACAGTGAGAAAAAAAAGAAAAGAAAGATGTCTCTGCCTTGTTTGAGAGCAAACAACAAGTGATCTTTTGTGCCTTTGTGTAAACGAACAACACACAGGCAGATCCAATGAAAACAGCCATTGACATCCCTTAATAATCAGTTAACTCCTCTGAAACAACTCTGTTGTTTAATAGGGACGATTGCAAGTTTTAAAAGCCATCTGTAGCACTGTCATACCTTTGCACTGTGCAGTGTACAGTGTTCCTACTGTGTGTTCATGGATACTGAAGCATTCATAACCCTGATTCACACAAAATTTCATGGTGGGAACTCCTTTTTTTTTCAGAGTATGCTGTCAATAACCCCTCCAAAGTTCTGCAAATACCCACAACCACCCACTTCCACAGTGTCAGTGGGAAGAAACTAAGATGAATGGAAAACATTTTAATTTTCAGCAAACACAACGAAGAAAATCTGTCCGTTCCCAACGAGCAGGGAAGACTGAGGAAAAAATAGGTGAATGCAAGTAACTGAGAATGTGGTGTGTGTGTGTGTGTGTGTGTGTGTGTGTGTGTGTGTGTGTGTGTGTGTGTGTGTAAAACAACATTCCATTCATTCCTCAGGTGCTAAGCCTGCCAGACTGGGCAGCAACACCAGGGCACCAGTTACAGCCACACACATGCAAAAACATTATGTCCACAACCACACACACACACAATTTTGTCCTCAATCTGAGGTGAACAGAAAACAAACAGTTAATAACTGCAGGAATCAAATCAAGCTTAAAAAAAACTTAAGCAACAGTATCATTTTCTTGAAGGATCTATCTAAAGTCTAGTTAGTGACTTTAGTAAACAGTTTCAAAAACTTTAACCCACTTAAAGACTTTAATTTAAAGGCTGTGGTATTCCTCAGCTGTGTGTTTTGGTTAGTAGTAACAAATATTAGCATGG
>OMNW01035188.1:0-14105 GCA_900303245.1 Selene dorsalis | reverse complement strand
ACAAATATTAGCATGGGCATGTTAGCCTTGTCACTGTAAGCATGGTAAAGGGGCTATTTGTAACTTTTGCTAATGCTACATAGCCAGCGTAACAGGCAAGGCAAGTTTATTTGTATAGCCCGTTTTTACAAACAGTTTTTCTCAAAGGGCTTTACACGGTCCTTAGACCATCACATCGACTGAGGAAAAACTCCCAAGAAACCTCAGGGTGAGTGACAGAGGAGGGATCCCTCACCCGGGGCGGGCAGACGTGCAATAGATGTTGTGCACAGACAGGAAACAGCTGTTTACTAACCAGTTGGAATAAATGGTACGAGTTCAGAATCAAGACAAGACGACAAACTCAGTTAGTTTTTTAGTTACTTAGTGAGCTTAAGACGTAAAGTATTCACCCTATCACTTTTCTGCACACTTGGCCTAATTGTGCTGTAGATTTCGCAAAGGTCTCTAAACTCATCCTGTGAATTTATGAGGGTATCATCTGCAAAATGTTGTTTTCAGACAAACCAGCAGGAGACAATTGTGTAGCTTTCTGAAATGTCTGAAAGGGTGCCAACAAATTTGGTATTTAAGTGCCAGTTGTTCTCATTTGTTGGTGAGAATGACTGAGCCCAAGTGGTGCATTGTGGTTTTTTTTATGAACCAACCAATCACTGGTCCAAAGAGGAAAATTCAAGCGCCAAATTTTATTTCCACAGACACAGGCTGAAAGCCGCTCTCTCTCTCTCTTGGTCTTAATACACTATAATCCTGTAAGAAGAAGCCTGGGAAGGTGATTTTGAGCCAATATTTCGCCCAGGGCCAGTGAAGACATCTCCTTGCTCGGTCCAGAACAACAACAAGAGAACCAAAGCCTTTCCTCCGTCTACAAAGCAGAGAGAAAGCCGAGATGTTCCAAGAAAATCCTCATGGCTTCAGGTCTGGGATATGGGGGGTGATGAAATAGTCCGAAACAGTGGAGTAATCATTTGCCTCTGCCACTATTTTTTACCATGATATTTTCATGTCACGGCCAGGAATGATGTGAGGTCTATGTTTGGTGGTATGTCTGTACTGCTGTGGGTACAGGTTACTGGGTGATCAAAGACTGTGTCTTCAGACGTGGTAGTAGTCAGTTTTCTTGCAATAATCAGTGGGTTGAGTTTGCTTTGCAGTGTTATTGTTTTTCATCCGTTCAGTTACAACAGCTTTAGGTCATTCTTCCTCCATATTTACTCCAGACAGACCACGATTGGAGTTGGACTCCTCCTGTGCACTGGGATACTTTTCAATGGAGAAAGCTGTTGTGTGTAGCCACTGAAAAACAAATCTGTTTTACAAGTCAGCAACAAAAAAGATTTTGACAGATTATTCCTGTGTAAGTTTAACCCATGGTCTAACACACCGTGAGACCGAGAACACCCCCCTCGAGAGATCAAGTGTACCGACTACAAACTTCTTTAGTTGTAGCGACTTCAGCACAGACAGCCAGGTAGCAAGATACTGCTGTCTTTGTAGCAAAGAGCCAACCACCATCAAAAAAGCCACTCATAGCCACAAGTAATGGTCAGAACAGCACCATATTTCACTTCGACACCTGCTAGCTTTGACTGGCTTCCATTGAAAAGAGATGAAAACAGACATTCAGTATTGTCTGTACTGTATTTTCAGTGTTATTTTTCTTCCAGATTACTTCTTTCTTTTTTTTTACTGTAAATTTAAAATGTAATGTAAAATGTTAAATTTAAACCTGCACAGGATTCAGTATTTTATGTTTGTCTGATATTTGCTGAGCTTACAGTGATGTGCACTCAGCTGCAGTAGCATGAAAACTGGAAGGTTTTTTTTTTTTTTTTTTTGTACATGTTTACTGATTTGGGTATATGAGGAGGCATAAATTATATTTTAATATTCTCTTGCAGCATTGGTCTTGTGTAGTGTTTGGTGAGTATATTGTATATTTGCATTTTCTCTGTGTACTTCACTTACAGTACTCTAATCACTGAGAAATAGAATTGCTAAAGTTGTTTTAGGTTAAACACAGCAGTGTGTAACTGGTTCAAACTGAATTAAGTCATATGAAACATGTGTGTTTCCATATGGTAACAAAATGTGATTTTTATAAAGTAGCGTATAGATTTTACAAGAGTGTTTCATTTTGCAAAGGATCTGAGGCGTTCTGCTAATTGTGTGTTGTGTTTTGACAAACTGGACCTAGTTTTCAAAATAATGAAAAAAACTGTAAAAGGAGGACCAGCAGGAGGACAAGGAGGAAAAGTAGGAGGAGGAGAAGGAGCGAGAGGAGGAGGACAAAGAGGACAAGGAGTGGCAAGAGGATGAAATAGGAGAAATGTCACAAATGAGATCCAGACAACTCTAACTGACCATGTTATCACCCATGGGCTGAGTCTGCAGGCTGCTCAGAGGGTCCAGCCTCATCTGAGCTGCTATACTCTCTGGCCAGAGAGGACATCCTTTGTCATGTTGATGAGGTGCTGTGGCCGGGTGCATGCAGAAGACGGGATAGACAGTTAGTGTGACATATGATAATTTCAGTTACATAATATAAATGTGTCTGTTTTTTGTTTTTTTTAAGTTTTACCATTGCATTAGTGTTCATAGTTTTATTTACAGCATGCTTCAAATAGAAATGCAAGACTCTAGATGATAATGTCTTATATTTGGCACATCAATATGCAAGTGACAGGTGGCAAAGGCTATTTATTTGCTATCTGTGTGTAAAGTTGTATTGGAAAAATACCATTTTCAAAGATTTTATATAGTTTTGAATGAAGTGTTTGCTGTGCAAGAGATGACTGAAATGTTGTACTTTGTGTGTACATGTTTGCTTTTTGTGTGTTAAGTTTTGACAAAGGGCCATAGTTTTCTCTTTAGAATTCTTCAACCTTGGTATTTGGTTGAACATTATACAGCCAATTCTGAAAATGTGGACTTACTGCATACAGACTCAAAGCAGGAAAAGAACAACATAGAAAATGTCTTGCCTTTTACAGCCCTAAACAGTTGTTAAGCATGAATTTGTTTCATCTGGGTAACTGGGAGTCAGTATGTATGTATGTCACCTGGTCAAAGGTGATTACTTATGTGTATAAATGGGAATAAAAAGAGGAATGAAAACAAAATCATTCCAACTTTATGGGCAACATCATATGATAAAATTAGCCACAGGGACCACGTACTTTTACTTTTGAGGTGTTGTGCATTGTTTGTCGATGATAGTGCTTTCCAGTCTGGGCTTTGGGCCACCTACAAAGGGTCACAACATGAAATGATGAACCTCAACCAACAAGTTGATGTTCTGACTCAGGCGTACTCAGTAATCACCGACGCATTATTATGTGAGTGCTCATGGGTTCAACCACTTGATCTCAGCTATACACCGCCATGGCTGGTAACTTTTTTCTGATCTGTGCAATTCTTTTCGTTCCTCAGACTTTTTCTTCATCTCTGCGTCTTTTCTGTTCATTTCTATCAAAATGGGAGATTCCTCCCAGGAGAATCTTGATATGACAAACGTCTGGCTAGGTGACACTAAAGAAGGGATGTGGAATGTTTTTGAATGTAAACTGAGCATTTGTAGATCATCCAAACTGTCACATGTGACAAATTGGCTGCAGTTGTTCTTGAACACAAAAACAAAAATGAGAGTGTATAATAGTTTTCTTGACAGGTAGAAGAAGAATCACTTATTCCTTAATAACTCCTTAACACTGAAACAGGAAACAGAAATGAACAACGCCCAATGGAGTGGAAGCACAGACACACACTGGCCACGTTTTAATTGCCACACAGATTGTGTGTGTTTGTGTGTGTGTATGAGTGTGCTGGTCCTTGCCTACAGTATGTGTGGGGGGTGAATGGTTGTGTGTGAGAGTACATGTGTATGTGTGTGTTGGTGGGATGGCTAAGAGACAAGGGAGCACATATGGCCTGAACAGTCAGGGATGGAACTCACAACTCCCACATGACATGGCAGACAAAAATAAAAAATGGGAGAGAGACACACACAGAAAGAGAGAGTGGGGAAGAGCGAGCCTCTGATTGTCTACAACATTGACCTGAACCATTTGCATTTGTGAGGACGTGATTCATGGTTTTTGTCTTTTGAAGGTGCGCGTACACACACACACATACGTGTGCCCGCCCACCCACACACACACACACACACACACTGTGATTGTGTATCATTGTTGATTTGATGATTGGGTTGGTCAGTTACCATCATGCAGTGTTGAAGCACATGTGATCCATAATGTTACAATAAGGCAATCACCAGCCACGCTGACTGCATAAAGGACCGTAATCCATGTGGAAACACTGTTCAAATATTACCTGCTGAAAGATGTGAATCTCACATGTTGTCACAAAAAACACAACCTTGCTAGTGTTCCCATATGAAAGAAAAAAAATCTTCTCATCTCTTATTTCCTTTTCTCTTGCACCTCTCTGTGACAAGAGTATTTTTAACAGCTATTATTAAAGCACAGTGGTTCTGTACTTCTTCTTATCGGGGTCTTTAAATGGAAATGAAACTTATACTAATGCTGATCCTTCCGTCAGTTATGACAAAGAAAAATCACCTGGATGCCCTATAATGTGAAATGCTTCCATAATCTATGTTGATCAAATGTTTCAAAATAAAACCTATAAATTCTCTTTTCAGACAGCTACTGCAACTGTTGCCTCTTCACCTCTAATTCTTTTCTATCCCTGATATTCAACTGCAAACACGCACTTCATTACATCAACTATTGATGTAATACAAAACTATCACCAGTTTGCTGCTGTGTGTTAGCTTTAGATATAGTGTAGATATAGATTTTTTCAGTTTTCAAAAGTGACATCCACAAAAATGTTCCTTTGATGGAGGAGGTGTTCATGAAAACATGCAAAAGTAATGGGTTGTTAAACTACAGGGAGTTTGAGCTGCAGGGAAGTAATACTAAGTTCCTCAATGAGGGAACATGTTGGAGTTTTTACTTGTGTTATCACAAATAGTGCCAAGACTCAGCTGTGTGTGTGTGTGTGTGTCTCAGAAATTACTTTAAGGGCACGGTTATGCTGCGTAACACAACTGGGAAAATGTTTTGTTAACTTAAGAAACTAAGGTTGAATTTTCAGGGAGGATCAGAGTATATATTGTAACAAGGACACTGTACATCAACATGAAAACACTCTCCCAGCAGTAGCGCTATGGTAGGGGGAGCATTATGATTTGGTCTGCAGCTCCTGCTGAAGCTCGGAGGAGGTTGGGTTATGCAGCAGGACAACGACCCTGAATATCAAAGTAAATCTACTCCAGAATGTCTTCAAACAAAGTAAATCCACCTGTTTGAGGAGCCCAGTCAGAGCCCAGAGCTTCATCCCAGAGAGACCGTGTGGAGTGACCCAGAGAGCTGTTCACACTGGACGTCCCGTATGTCTGAGATGAGGCAGCTCTGTGGGAGGAAACTCTGATCCACACTTAAAACGCCTTCAGGGTGAGCAGCGTCAGGAATTAAATGAAGGGTTCACTCACTTTATCCAACAATACTCTCAAGGACCTATTGACTTTAGATATTTTTGGGTTATTAGCTCAAGCACATTGTGTTTGCCCAAACAATGCAAAAAAAAAACAAAACAGGGAATGGTTCATATATTTTCTCATGTCACTGCACATACTATTTATTATTTAGTTCTTGTCATGTGTTATAATCTACACTCTCAGCAGATATAATGCCATAAAACTGCACTGTGCATCTCAGGATTAGACCATCTAAAAGTTTACATGTAAGGAAGGTGATCAAATAGCCCTTAATTAATTTGATTTGTTATTACCATTTACTCCTGACTAAATAATTTAAGCTATGATTCATCCATAGTGCACAGAAGTGCAGTTTCACTCTCAATATTCTGTCATTCCTCTTTGAAACTTTTTGGACAGTTTCTAAGAATATGATCTAAATTTGGAGATATAGTTTCAGTAAATGTGACCATTTATGGCCATTTGTCCTTGTAGAGGTACACTTCATATCACAGTGCAACTTTACTCCTATAGGGTTAAATAACAGGTTGTAGATTGTCCTAGGTTGTATGTGTATATTCTAGCCAGTTGTTCAGAACAAATTATGAAAAACTAGAAAAAATGTGGTTCTCTTAAGTGGTGAGGTTGATGTTACCCATGGTCTTATTTGTATTTTTTTTAATTTTATTATTTTTAAAGATAGTTGTGATTATTCCTATGATATTATTTTCGTTATAATTTTCTAGGTTGAATTGTCTGTAGGAGTCTAGATCATTTATCTTTGACAGCTCAGACTCAGTTAATTAAAAAAAATATACTACTGAATAATAGTCACCATAAAAAAAAGTGTAACTCCACTGGGCTACTGGTGTTAACTTAACCGGTGTAGTGAGGCAGGCTAGTGAGCACCTGGTCGCGGACCTAACTCGTGCTGACCTGTTTATATCAATGGAAAAAACAGATTTTGAGGCACCCCCGTGCAAACAGCGGTGTAACCCGTGAGTACACGACGGGAGAGGTCAGAGGTGGGAGCAGCCTGTCCTCTCCGGAACACACTACGGATTCCACGCCGTGTTTTCCGGGTGTCCATCAGCGGGCTCCTCACAGCCTCTAGCTGGTTTTTACTCAACTCCTGTCCTGATATCACTCCGCTGGCATGGTGGAGAAGCGGACATGATTATTGTGATGGTGGCAGGCGGCAGCCAGTGACTACAGACTTCCGCCACTGCTTCCCATATCCGCGTTTTGCGCCGTCTGGGCTACTCTAGTTGCCTCACAACCGGACTACCGAGGGCGCTTGTGCGCTTTCCCCCCAACTCAACAACATCTTCACCGGGATTTCTTTCAAACCAAAACCATATGAGATGCAAGTTCACTGGGAAACTCCGGAGCCCGTTTGGTTCAGGCAGCAAAACTTTTTCTCGCAGGACAACACCGTAAAACGGCGAGTGGACTGTTACTGTTGCTGCCGCTGCTGCTTCTCCGCGGGACGGTTTGTGGGTATATGACCACTGAGTGCCTGCTATCGTCCGTGCCCTCACCCCACTGTTGTGTTTTTCTCCGGCGGAGTTGTTGTTAGCAGCGTGGCAGCGATTTTATTGTTGAATTCAGTTCGGGGCTTGCCCGGGTCTCACTCACGCTGGGTGTTATCCGTGTTCTCGGGAGCGGTTTGTTTGGAAACAGAGCCTATCGGAGAGGAGACGGGCACTCACGGTCCCTCCACCATATGACTGCCGGGCTCGCAGCCCTTTAAACCTTCCCGGTTACAGTTTCTCGCTTCGGCGGCTGCTCTCGGTCGTATCTTCCGTCCGCTGCCCGGTTTCTTTGGGATTCTTCACCGGGGGAGGACACAGAGGGAGAGGACACTAGGTGGTGGAGGTGGAGGAAGAGGTGGTCGGAGGAGGAGGAGGTGGCGGCGGTGGCGGTGAGCTTGACGGGGAGAAAAGTTCTTCCAAAATAGCAGCCACTCGGCCCAGTGATGGGGGACTTCGCCTCCCCCGCTGCCGGACCCAACGGCAGTATCTGCATCAACAACAGCATGAACCCGGCCGCCGGCAGCGTGGTGCCCGCCGGGGCGGTGGGCATACCTAAACACAGCACGGTGGTGGAGAGGCTGAGGCAGCGGATAGAGGGCTGCCGGAGACACCACGTAAACTGCGAGAACAGGTACCAGCAAGCCCACGCGGAGCAGCTGGAGATAGAGCGGAGGGAGACGGTCAGCTTGTACCAGCGGAGTCTGGAGCAGAGGGCCAAGAAGTCCGCCACCGGCGGCGGAGGCAGCAGCAGCAAGCAGCCGCAGAGCAAGCAGCAGGACCCGGACTCTGCCGCCTCCACGGAACAGAGGAATAACACGCTAATAGCGGTAAGACCGAGTCCTCAATCACGGCCAAGACCTCCACGAGACACACTCTCACAGACACACAGCACACTCCACTACACACTTCTCTCTCTTTCATCTACCCTCCATATCTGTCCCCCAAATTCTTGGACCCCCATCATGCTGCAAGCTGCACTACTACTACTACCACTACTGCTACTACTACTACTACTACTACTACTACTTGTTCGCTCCTGAGAAAACTTGTTGAAAACACGTTCATTGAGCGCTGGCAATTGCTTTGGAAACACACACTTCACTTTTTCAACCCAGTGCCAACTGCTGCTTTTGTTTACAAAGAAATCAGCCCCTTGTAGCAGAGAGCAGGCTGCCAGGGCTGTAATGCTGCAAGATTTGGAAATGACAAGCCTGACAACTGATATTTGATCTTTTGCAAGATCAGTGCTGCTTTATGCTCAAAGGAGGGTTAGAAGTTTGGAAGGCACTGCTAATTGTCAAGTTATGATTTCAAGCTCACAAACTTCTAACCAACTTCTGGTAGATGGGTGCCTTTACGTGAAAACAACTTCTTCTTTCTTGTTCTTTGTTTTTGGGTGCAAATTGTTCTGCAAGACGAGCCAGCAGCATTAACGTTGCAACACAGCTTCCTTGGTCTCAGCAGCAGCAGCAGCAGCAGCAGCTTATGCCCCAGCCTGCACTCTAACCTATGTAACACACTCACAGCCATCAGCCCATACTCACAGTTTCCAACGCTGAAAGTAACTGGCCATCAGACTGAAATCACTTCAGATGGCAGCTACAGTAGTTCTCCAACACTTCTCTGTTTTCTAAGTAACTTTTGAAGATTCATTTGTAGTTAACCACGGATGAAATAATGCAGCTGTCACAGTATCACATCTTATAAGAAGGCTCTTTCACTGCCACAAACCTGCCTTCCTATGTGAAAACAATGCAGTGTTTTGCTTTAGGAGATACGAGTCGATGTAAGTCTAATAAAGTCACAGTAGATTTTATAGGAATGCTACAGTGATTTCCTGTTGGTAGGGGGCAGTGGTAACATATGGAGGATTGTTGAATGTCTTACAGCTGTGCTATGAGGATCTTGGTTTGTCTTTTTTTTCCTTCTTTTCACCACAGTAGAGCAGGTCTGCAGATGAGATCTCTTTAATGATCACATGTAGTCGTGTTTAAATGCAATGTCCTGGTGTTTGACTTTAGCCTGCATGGAGAGGATGGATGCAGGCACCGGCAAACTGTGCGGTGTGTCCCCCGTTCACACTGCTGCAGCTCCTGCAGGCAAGCTCCACTTTCCTTTAAGAAAAGATACATGTGTGGAATGTCAGCGTTGTTATCCCTTTTGTTGCTGCCATGAGCCAAGTTCCTCCCCTTTTGAAATGCAAAATCAGAACGTCTTTAATTTCTGTGGCAGCTTCAGTCATCATTTGAGAGCCGCACAAGCCTGACTGGCTGCAGTTTGAGAGAGCAGCAGTGATTTTAATAGTGCGGGACCTCCCAGCGGCCCTTGTGGACATTAAACCGAACCGCCCATGGCCCATGGCCTGCAACAAATGCTCTGAGAACGGAGGGATTACTGCTTAAAGACACAGCGGCATCCCTCTGCTCTGTCCCTCTCTGCTCCTCTCTCCGTCACTCCTGGTGACATATTGTATGCGAACGTAGCATTCAGTAGGTAAATCACACACATCTGGGCGTCTGTACCCCCTTTCTATACCAAATTCTCAAGTTCTTAGTTTTGTTGAAGCACTGGATTGTTACGAGCAGACGACAGGAAGTGTGAGAGAAATCTGCCACCCCTCTTTCATTTTTCCTCAGAAGAGCTACAGCTAGATGGCTGTATGTAGTCACTACAGAAGCAGGCATTCTAGGAAAGCCAAGTATGCTGTTGATGTGACTCCACACGTCACATGCACACATGCACGCATGCATACACAAATACCCAGAGGGCCTTAATCTGTAGGGGTGTGTTACAGACTGTTGTTACACTGAGGCTCTGTTGCAGAGCAGTTTCATCTACTGGATCGAGGAACAGTTGCAAAAAGGCTCGTTTCATTACGAAGCTGGGAATGAAAACTTGACAACATGAAGCTACACAAATGACTCTCGTCAATAGTAACTGTCAGTTTTGAGGAATGCCTGCAATTTTCTTCTTAAATAGATGAAATGTAGAAAAAAACCACACAGCCACAGCAGCGTAAACAAGACGATATCTGGCAAAGAGGCATGGAACAGTTGAAGCAGTTGTAGCGGATTATAGCTGTAAATTGGAAATAAGAAATGTGCAAATCTTCGGTTCAAACTGTTTAAGTGTAATATTCTTCAGCGTGCCGTATTGTCATGAGCACCTCAGCACGCTGAGCTCTGGTCTAATGCTTCTCAGACACACCCACGTCAGGGCAGGAGCAAGCCTGTAATTATGGAAAGTGTGTGTTTGTGTTTATGGGCCAACTATTAGTGAGAACGGAGAAGAAGACACTGGGAGCCCGTTCTACCTTTTTCACACCATTTCTTTAAAAGCATTCACATAAAAGGCAGTGGGGATGTAATCATTTGTGTGTGTGCAGTAACTACATACACATTTAGTCTCTCCAGGTCAGAAGATGTTGGAAGAGTGTTTCCTCACCAAACACTGGACAGCCCCTCTCTCTCTCTCCCTCCATCCCCGCTCAGGTATCATGTTGCACTAACACCAGGGTGGTTAGAGATTAATTCAGATCTCTGCATGCTTTGTAAACTGTATACACTGGATGAATAGACAGGACAAAGACTGTATGTCATTGGAACAGTAAAGGCAGATGATATAATGCTTTGAAAAACAGACCAACAGAGTCCAACTTGTAAAAGCCAGTAATTACAGTTGTGTGACGTGTGGAGAGGTTTGTTTGTTAGCTGCCTGTCCGTTGTGTACAGTTAAACACACAAACAGAGAAACCTCATATGTGTACAGAGGTTCTTTTTCGGAGTCCACATCAACACTGGGGTTTTATTGATTTTGTTCATATTTATGAAGTCCTCAGCGGATCGACAACAAAACCGGAGCTGCAATGATTAGTATGTTAATCGATCAGTTCATCAAAAAAAAACTAATTGGCAACAGTTTGGTCTGCATAGGCTGATCCACACATGTGCAGTAAAGGGTTGCACAAGTGTACGCATCAAGAACAAAGACCTTTATGGCTGCATGGACGCAGAGAGTAAAGAGCGTGAAGTGGGAGTCCCAGCAGTTACAGGACGTAACTAGACTCTATGTGAGGCTGGGGTTGGTCAGCTCAGGCTACTTTTCCGCGGCGGTTGTTGAAAGCGATGACATGATGAAGCATGTTGGAGAAAGTCTGTAATATGCAATACAGCCATCCGGTGTTGCAGTGGTGGAGTCCTCCTACAGCTGATAACTCCTGACATCAGCTGTTCATGCAGTTTAACCAGAGTAACATTTCTAGGCAGAGATCATTAGTCTCATACCTTTGGATGAATGTAAACTTTTTTTTTTTAAATGTGACACCTTTTTTGGGATGTCTCAGATAACCTGTTGTGTGACTGGCCGTGTTTTGTTGTCTGTCTTATCTGTGTCTATTTGTATCTCATTTTCCAAAGAGTTGTTGATGTGAATGAGAATACCTGCTTGAATAACAGTGGGAAAGACACAAGACTGCGGTGGTTCAGTCGACGATGACGAGTTCATAACGAACCTGAAGCGTGTTATAGTGTTGAACGCAATGTGTGAAGAGACAGTTATGGGGTCGTGGATTAGATTTAGACATCATCTTGAGATAATTGTAGATTATGGTTAAGACAGTTCTGTAACCTCTTCCTTTAAAATTGAACACTAATGATTGAAAACCATCGGAAAGAACCAGGAGAACCACCCTACACTATAAGATGATGTCAGTCATCAGGTTATTGAGTGTTTACATTGTTGGGGAAGGACAGTTGACAGTCCACAGGGAGCAGGTGTGAGCTTGTTGATTACATGTGTTTGTGGTGGAACTGTTCGGTGATGGTCACAACAGCGTCCTGCCATCAAACAACAACACATCCTCTGGCTGTGTTGCATGGCAACCTGTTGAGGCCACTGGAAGATTGTTGAATGTCAACACACACACACACACACACACACACAAACACACAAAAAAGAGTAGAATAGTGGAAGTAGCTTGTTGATCCTGTGCGAGTGACACCAAAATGTGATGGTGTTTTGTGTTTAAAAAGGTTTTAGGTGGTGCCTTTGTCTACTTTCTGCTAGTTATCCAAACAACTTAACACGAGGCGCTGGTGCGAGCGGCCGGCGGTTCTCTGTCTGAGATCCTGGGGGAAGCGCACGGGGCCACGGCGAGGATCAAACCCGTGACCTCTCAGCTACAGGCACGTGTCTCCCAACCAACGGGGCCACGATGTTGCTTAAAAGCAGAATTGTGACCTGAACATTTTTTGACAAAACATCCAGTCAGATGTGATTACCTAATCACTAACAAGTTTACAGCTGCCAGGCCAAGGTGCACAGCGAGGGGCTCGTTAGTTCCACTGAAACACAGTAGCTCAGGACAGTCTGTCTTCGGCTGTGCTCGCTCCTTGGCATCCACCTCATCGTGGAATGTCTCACGCACACACGCACACGCGCACACGAACACACACACACACACAGTTGTCCTGCTCAACTCTTGGCAGCAGAGGCTGGAGTGTGGGCGGCTGAGTTTTCATGAATCCGAGGCCTTCCCTCTTCCCTCCCTTCCTCTCCTTCCCTCTCCTCCTCCCTCTGTTCACCACTTCTCTGGTTTCAGTGTTAGCACCGTGCTAATGCAGCCGAGCTGGGTCTTAGGAGCTATAGCATTGTTAATGTCAGCTGGGACCGTTGCCCATGTGCTATATTTAACCCAGTGAGCTGGCGTGGAGCTGACACTCACCAGCGCGTACACGCACACATGCAGAGCGTGACGTCGACAAACAGTCGTGACATCACGGGCGTGCTGTTTTTGACTCATTACTCTCTAATTCCACTCTGACTCCCCGTGGCTTTTATGGACTGCGTCTCTTAAACTCTTTCCTCTATCTCCACTGCTCGCCTGCGAACTTTACATTTTTGTCGCTTTTTTTCTCACTCTTGTTCCTCAGTTCACACACGCACACACACACACACACACACACGGCACACACTGTGGATGTTTTTGATTTGGGGCGGCTGTGACCACATTCCCTTCCACCCACGCTTGTTCACATGTTCTACAGGAACACACACACACACACACACACACGCTCAGTGCAGACCCTTGAATAAAGTGAGGAAACAGTTTTCCCTCCATGCTGCACAGCTCAGAAAGTTTTGATTATTTACTTAGAGATTGTTTTAGTGAAGCTTGTACAAATGGTGATACCTGTAACACGCATACACACAAACACACACACACGAACACACACACATACCAAACTTTCTCTATCTGTTAAGAAGCTTTTACTTAACAACACAGTTTGACAGATGGCCTTGTTCATGTTTCAAATATTTGCACAACTAGTTTCAAGGTTGTTTTGTCATCTACTGACTTGACAGCTGTGCATTGAATTTCCTTCTAACACCCACTGTCAAAACTCCAGTGTGAGGTTGTAGAAGAGCCGGCATCTAATAATAGCTCGCTCTAATAATCAGTGTGTCTTGTGTGTTTCCCCATTCATTTCACCTGCTCTGGTCGATGAAGGTGGTGAATGGTTCTGTTGTAGTTTCTAAAAAGATTGAGACTCTTACACCTGCTGATTGTATGAATTGGGTATATAAAGACTTATAATTTGCTGCATTTATGATTAGGGCTGATATGATTTGACGATTTAAGGATTAAGTGATGGACAGAAAAGGCCTCCAGCTTCTCAGAAGGCAGGATTTCCTGCTTCTCTTTGTCGGGTAACACTAATTGGATTATTTTTTGAATTTTTGGTTCAACAAAACAAGAATATTTAGAGACTTCTGTTTGACAAACATTTCCCACTTTTTCTGACTTAGCATATCAAATGAAGTAAATAATGAAGTGATCATGATAATAGATTTTTTACTTTAACAAATTGAATAGGTAGTTAAGGAAAATGTGGCACTGGCAGTTAAATCTTCTTGTGATTGAATCATAATAGTTATCAGCAGAAGAAACTGGGGCAGATCTCACAGTGTACACGCAGGGGGGGTTTGATCATGTTTGCTTGATGAGTTAGTGAACCACCCCCAAAAGCAAGACTAAGACCACTTTGGAGCTGCCACTTGTTTTCTTC
>OMNW01035186.1:0-15815 GCA_900303245.1 Selene dorsalis | reverse complement strand
CTGGAGACTCTTTAGAGAGGTTTTTGGACATCCTGACAAGAGGGAGTTACAGTAGTCCAGCCTAGAGGTGATAAATGCGTGGACTAGTTTCTCAGCATCACTCCGAGAGAGGATACTCCTGATCTTAGCTATACTGCGCAGGTGAAAGAAGGCAGTCCTAGTCACATGCTTTATATGGGAGCTGAAGGAAAGATCCTGGTCAAAAATGACTCCAAGGTTCCTCGCAGTTGTGCTTGAGTTCAGGGTGATGCCATCCAGAGTAGCAATCTGCTTAGAAAATGTGTCCCTGAGATGTTTAGGTCCAAACACAATGACCTCTGTTTTGTCAGAGTTCAGAAGCAGGAAGTTAGAGGACATCCAGGATTTGATGTCTTTTAAACAATCTTGCAGATTGATGAGGCGGCTTCTGTCGTCTGGTTCTATAGATAAGTAGAGCTGAGTATCATCAGCATAGCAATGGAAGTTGATGGAGTGCTTCCGGATTATATCCCCTAATGGAAGCATGTAAAGAGTGAAGAGAACCGGCCCTAAAACTGAACCCTGTGGTACACCATACGAAACTCTGCTGTACTCTGAGTGGTCATTATTGACATTCAACGAATTGAAACCTGTCAGATAGGTAAGACTCAAACCATTTTAGGGCAGATCCTTTAATCCCAATTTCATGGTCTAGTCTCTGCAGTAAAATGCTGTGATCTATAGTATCAAATGCAGCACTGAGGTGCAGAAGTACAAGTACAGAGACAAGACCTCTGTCAGAAGCTACAAGAAGATCATTAGAGACTTTGACCAGTGCTGTTTCAGTGCTATGATGTTCTCTAAATCCAGATTGGAAAGCTTCAAAAAGCTTGTTACTGCGTAGATGCTCATGTAGCTGCTCTAGGACAACCTTCTCAAGGATCTTAGAGATGTAGGGAAGGTTGGATATAGGTCTATAGTTGGCTAATACATCTGGATCAAGAGAAGGAGAGCGTGAGTTTTTCTCTCATGCTGTATGCATCTCTGCATCCTCTGTTCCCACCCATATTTCTTGCATCCAGTAGGTGTTCCCCTCGCTCTTCTGCCTCCTCCAACCACCTCTGATTGTGAGATGGGTTGAGTAGGTAGTTGTGGAGAATGCACACAGCCATAACAATGGCATCCGCATTCTCTGGCTTCATTGAGATGCGTATGCAGAGTACTCTCCACCTTGCTGCCAGAATCCCAAAGACGCGTTCTACGACCATTCTGGCCCTAGGCAGGCTGTAATTAAAAATCTTCTTCCATCGTCCAGGGAATGGCCTCATTAGATATGTTTTAAATGGGAAAGCAGCATCTCCCATCATGGTGAATGGCACTGTCCCTTGCTGGCCCGATCCTGGTAGAGGACAGTCTGCAGGAACCTGCTGAGTTTTATTTTCCATTCCCACGTCAGAGGCACTGTACACACCTCCATCACTTGCTCTTCCAAAGTCCCCCACCTGGATATTGATGAAGTGGAAGTCAGCATCTACCAGTGCCAGCAGAATGATGGAGAATGTCTTCTTATAGTTAAACAAGTACAAGCTTCCAGATTTGGGTGGTGCTGTAATGATGCTGTTGACATGTTTCCCATCAATGGCCCCAAGGCAGTTTGGAAAATTCCACTTTGTCCAGAAAGTAGAAGCAATGTCTCTCCACATCTACTCTGTGGGCCTGGGGAACTGGGTTCCCATCATCTGCCTTTCTATTGTCCAACAGGTAATGTGTTCCGAACACGACACAGTGCTCTTCCCTAATCTATACTGGAATGCCTGGCTGGCAAAGGTTTCCCCTTTGCCAAGGAATCTGTGGAAATAGGAAAAATAAAGTTTTAAGTCAATGATAAATAATATATAAATATTAAATACAGGAATAAAAGCAAGAAAACATGTGACCCTGACAAGTTGCCCAGGAGGAAACGTGTGGGATGTACTGAAATAAGTATTATATGAATTAAAAACAGCTCCTCAAACTGTATGCGCTGTTAATAATAGAACATTTTAAATATTTTATAATATTTATGTTTATAATCAAACCATAATTATTATGGAAAGAAATTGTATTGTGTTTTATTAATTCATGTTTGTTACTGTGTCACAGTGGAGGAATACAAGCGGAGGTGGAAACAATTACGGGACAGTTTTGTGAAAAACAAAAACAAAACTGTCCCAAGTGGGTCCGCTGGTGACAGTGCAAAGGACTGGAAATACAACAATATTATGTCCTTCTTGCTGCCACATATGCAGCCCAGAAGGTTAGTAATTGTTTTTCTAAATAAAATAGTACCTTTTTCTAGACATCTTTTTAAATATAGTCAAAACTATTTATCCATATAGCCTATATTTGACACAATAACAATAACAGCGTAATCATAGTTGTACATTGACAATTGTATTATTTATAATTTTGTTGTATCCAATATTCCATAACACACATATATATATATTTCTTTTTTTTTTTTTAAGCTCTAAAAGTCCAGCTGGTAGAAGGAGATGACGTTGGACCATCTGGACTGCCTTCAAGGCCTGGCACACCAGGCACTCCCACACTGAGGTCCACACCCAACACACGTAGGACCAAGGGACAAGCCACCCCTACCCAACAGAGTTTTCACACTATACACTTTCACTACGTAAAACATAACGTTATAATTTAATGAGGTTATTTACTTACCCATGATGAAAAAATAGCTCCAAATGTGAGTAGACAACAGCGTGAACGGGAGGGCACTCTCTGTGGACATTGTGCGGATCCATGGCCACCTGGCAAAACCTACACCACTGGGAAGCCACCACCTAGTTAACAACCAGTATGATAGTAACACAAAACACACCACACTGTGAACAGCAGGGAATCTTTCCCCAGGCCAAAAACTCACCTGGATATTACTTACTGAGGATAACACAGAGACCTCAACTGAGGAAAACGAATTATATGGCCCACGAGGGACAGCCCAAACAAACGCCCGCTCACTGCGAACAGCGAGTAGCTGGGACAAAACAACACAGACCAACTTAAAGCTCCAATATTTACCGTAATAACGGCAAAAATTATGATTTGTAGGACAGGCCGTACACTTACCAGCACTCACCACTCACCACCGTGCTCATCCAGGAGTAACACTGGAAAGACACCTGTAACCACGAGCAGGAATAAACAGAGAGGAAAAAGAACCCGTCACGCTAGTAATGCATGAAACTCACCGATCCACATAGAATCCACAGCAGTGTTGGGCACGTTACTTTGAAAAAGTAATTAGTTATAGGTACTAGTTACTTCTCCCAAAAAGTAACTGAGTTACTAACTGAGTTACTCCACTATAAAAATAAAAGTAACTAGTTACCAGTAAAAGTAACTATTGCATTACTTTTGCTTTTTCTCGCCCCCCTAACCCTCACCCCCTGGCCCCCACCTTCTCAGAGCGTGTTTCATAAGCCAGATGAATAGAGTGCACGACAACTAAGACAAGTACCTGCACAGAGGTTTGCATTTATTGCAACTCAACGTAAACAACAACGGATGGACATACACTTCTCAAAATATTTAAAAAAAAGAGAAATACACAATCTAACAGAGGCTTTAAACTGAACTGAAAATGTATATGAATTTCTTAAATCCAACTTTAAGTGCATAAATGCATCCGTTCATTTTGCATTTGTGCAATCATTTATCCACCCAGCCAACCCAGTTGTCTCACCAACAGCAAAGACAGTTACCTGCACAAATTTTTACTTAATACAACTCTAACTTAACAGAACTAGTACACAACGGATGGACATAAAGTGCTCATGGGTTTCATGGGTTTGTTAAATCCAACTCTAAACGTGTATGCATTCCTCTCTCCATCCATCCACCCAGCCCAGTCATGTCAACATTTTAGCCTTTAAACCAGTGGTTGTATTGCAAGAGAAGCAGCTTCTCAAACTTGAGGTCAGAGAGTATGTTCCTTTTTGGTGTGAAGACCAGCTTCCCCAGTCTAAACAGTCTCTCCACCGGACCACTGGATGGAGTGGCAGCATTATACTTAAGGGAAATTCTCTTTATAAGAGGAAATCCATGAAGTGAGTCAATCCCTTGGGCTCCTGATTTCAAATAATCTGCCACTTGACTTTCCGCAATAGCAGAAGTGTCGTCCTCATCATCAAAGGAGAAGAATGCATCGTAAACAGTTGAGCTGGTACATGTGGGTGTGGTGGCACTTGTACCTTTATGCTGGTCTTCACTTCTTACACTTGCACGACATACTGCCAGCAGCTCTGCTTTGGCCTTGTCCTTTCTATCTTGGGTTAGCAGCCAACATAACTTGAACCTGGGCAGAGTCACAGCAGCCAGGAGAGCACTGTCGCTGTCCAGAACTTCTGCAAATCTTGTTTTTATTGCCTGAAATGACATAAAGCAAAGAGCACATTACTGACTGTCTATACAAATACAAACTCACTCTCTCTCTCTCTCTCTCTCTCACTCACACTCACACACACACTCACACACACACACATACACAATGAGTACAATATATAATACATTATACACAATTATACACATTTATTATAATTATACACATCTATACAATTATACACATTATACACATTTTTCAAAATTAGACAGAAATGTAGTTCTTACCTCCACAATTGCCTCTGGAAGGTCCACAAGTATTTGAAGCCCACTCTAAAGCTCAAGGGTTTTCATCATCAAGGTCTCCAGGGTAGGTAGCAGTGTGCTGAGGTAGCAGTTGTCCTCTCCCTGGAGGATATCTAGGGCGACTGTCAGTGGCTTCATTGCAATGCAATATTCCTTCAGGAGTTGATGCTCTTTTTCTGTGATTGCTTTCGAGCCAAACTTGGATGAGATGGTGTTGAGGTCCACTATGGGAATCTCGCAAATCCTAGCTAGAGCATCATAGAAAGAATTCCATCTGGTACTGCAAGGCACTATCAGCTTCTTTGCAACCACATCTTCTACTGTCTCTGCGGCCACTGTGGAACAGCTGGCCCTATTCCACAAGGCTGTGCATTTTGCAGTTGCACTTCTGTAAACTGCCTTCTCTGGTCTGGCGGGAAGAGTGTCCCCACTGGATCACCTGCGAGCGAACAGAATTGGGAACAAACAGACAGTTCGGAGGGCCATTGCCTGGGTCAGGTTCAGTACATTGCGCCCCCCCTTATTAAGTCCTCCCCCCTCCAAAACAACAGCGGCCACCACGCAGATGGGGGAAAGAATGCGTTCCTGAGACGCGTCATCCGGGTCGGCCTGGCGAGAGAGTGCACCCGGCTTAGTGTTCCGGGATCCAGGATGGTAGGTGATGGTGAAATTGAACCGGCCCAGGAAGAGGGCCCAGCGGGCTTGATGAGAATTCAACCATTTGGCAGAGTGAGAGTAGGCCAGGTTTTTATGGTCCGTCCAGACTACGAATGGGTGCTCCGCCCCCTCCAACCAGTGTCGCCACTCCTCCAGGGCGAGAACTATGGCCAGCAACTCTCGGTTTCCCACGTCATAGTTGCGTTCGGCCGGGGTGAGTCTGCAGGAAAAAAGGGTGAAGCTTCTGGTCGGTCTCGGAGTGTTGAGAAAGCACGGCCCCAACCCCAGTGTCAGAGGCGTCCACCTCCACAACAAACTGACGCTTGGGATCAGGGTGTGCGAGGACAGGGGCGGTAGTGAACAGCGCCTTTAATCTTTGGAAGGCGGCATTGGCTTCAGGGAACCAGGAGAACGGCCTGTGGACAGAGATGAGCTGAGTGAGGGGGAGAGCAACTTTACTGTAGTCCCATGACAGATCTGTCATATTTGTTCAGAAGGGTTTTTTTTTAGCAACACGCAAGCAGCTGCTTTAAAAGTCTTTTTTGTTATTTGCAGGCATGTGAGCATGTTTCTAGGCTTCTGTACTACAGAAGTGGGCGTGTTTTCATCTAAACTGGTTTACTGCCCACCTCATTAACATATGGAGACAGAAATACATAAATAAATAAATGTGGAAATGTAGAAATTCATAAATAAATTTAGGAATAAATAAATGTATAAATAAATGAATGAATGAATAAATAAATGTAGGAATAAATTAATTAATAAATATATAAATACATGTATAAATAAATAAATGTATAAACAGACAAATAAATAAATACATGAATAAATAAATAAGTGTAAAAATACAGAAAAAGCCCTTAATTAAATTTTTTTCAATGCATTTTAATATTTAAATCTGTGTTTATTTATTTATATATTTATTTATTGTTATGTCATTTTTAGTCCTTCATAGAAAACACCTGAATTGTTTAAGATAAGTATTAAAAAAATGTCTGAGAATATATATACATGTCTAAATGAAAAATGTGACACACCTAAAATGGTTGAGAAATGCGCTGAATTGTTGGAAATAATGAGTTTAAATCCTTCAAGATAAAATGTAAGGGTTTAAGAGGTGGAAAAGTCAAAAGTCAGGACATGGAGAAGCTCCAAATCCTGAAATCTCCATGAGGAAAACAAACTGAAATGTAATTAAGAGAAATAAATGACTGAAGGTGTTTAAAAATTCCCCTGAAAGGTATGAAATCATTGAGAGACTGATTAATGAGCTGTGAACGTGTGTGTGTGTGTGTGTGTGTGTGTGTGTGTGTGTGTGTCACAGTTTGACAGCTTCTCTATGTTGGATGACCAGGGGGTATTCCATCAAAGTCGCTAAGAACATCCAGACTATGGTGTAATCTTGAATCTTGAATTAGCGCGGATTCCAACTAAGCCTGACCCGTTCCATTAAGCGAGATCACCTGGCTGCAGTTGACAGCTACCTCTTGCTTTGATGACAGCTTTGCACATTCTTGACATTCTGTCATCAGCTTCATGAGGTCCTCACCTGGAATGGTGTAGCTCACATCAACTCAGGTCATTTTCAAGTTATCTATTTATTCCACCTCTGCCACACACAAGGACCAAGAGGGAAAGAGGAGCTGCAGAAGAAGGCTACTTTTGTACCAAGTTACTGTAAGTTGTAAATATGTGTGCACTACAGTGACATGAGGTGAAGACTTCATGCTCCTCTGGTTCGGTGATGCACTTCCCTTTCCTATTGACTAGATTTGTATCGATCCATGTTTTTGTGATAAAACATTGCAGCAGTATAGTCACTGGCAGCAGACTGGATTTGTTCTAGGTATTATTAAATGTGCACATTGCTGTAGGAAAGGCTACAGACCCTAACCCCAGTATTTACCACACTCCTAATGTTTCTTTTTTAATTAAATGTTGATTTTCCAAATCTGTCTCATATCTGTCTGTCACTGAACACAGAGTCAGTCATGTGATTTCCTCATTGCTTATCCATCACCAGTGACTCAAACTTCTAAATGACTGACTGAATGACATTGAATGACAAAACATAAGAAAATAAAAATGGACATTATTGAATAACAGTTTTTCTATGTTTACTTATAATTTCATAGTATATTTGTAAGAAAGGCGGGTCGCTGTAGAGGAATAACACACATTCACCACCAGGGTGTGTGTGTGTGTTTGTGTGTGCGTGTGTGTGTGCATGTGTGTGTGTCCCATTAGACAGCTGGTGACTGTTCTCTGACATCCAGCATCTCACCACGTGCCTGTCAGCCTCTTGAAATAGGATGGATTGTGGTCAATTTGTGCCTTCACAGCAAGGCTCTCTGCTGGGTCTGCCAGGGTATAAGTCATACTGGTAGTCCAAGTTATTTAATGTTTGAGCTAATGAGACAATCTCGCTGTACTAAAAACCATCGAGGGGGTGAAGAGTCCAGCATTTGGGTGGAGAAGATGATGAGACCAGGTAGGCTTTTCTCAAACCCACCTGCAGATAGACAATGATAAATCATGTACTGGAAATGAAGATTTTTTTGTTTAACAGTGTTTAATTTAAGCTCTGATAACATTACCTGTAAATCCTCTACCAACACTAAAAATGACTAGGTCTAGACATTGCATCTGTCTGGACAACATCAAGTAGAGTTTCAGCTGGTGTCAGTACTTTATCTATCTTTTCTTCTGTCCTTTTCTCTGTGCTCACATATACAATACTACTGAAACATGGTCTATCACGGGGCCATGTTGACCAGCAGTAACATCCTACAGATGCTTTGCTGCTAAAATCCTAATTTGTATAACCTCAAGGTCATATGAGTAACTGACAAAATGGATCAAAGATGAGCTTTGATTGAACTTGTATTTACTGTAACATGTCATGTCAGCTGCTGTGGTCATCATACATGGATATATCTTTGGAGCAAAAGCTCTTGATTTTTGGTGACAAACAGCAGGTCAAACACATTTGTCAAACACAGATGTGAATATGATAAATGACCATATAAGGGAAGATTTATTTTCTGAGATTTTGTACCAGAAAATGCTGTTAGAATTCAAGAAACCAAAAATCGTATCAATTGCTGCCTCATGCTCCCATGGTACTATAAAATACATACAGTGGTAATGTAATTACAATGTTATGTTTTTTGAACATTCAGAGAGTTATGCAGAAAGTTGCACATCCACACTCTATGGACATTAGTTCACTGTCTTAACAAGCACAGTCGTGTCTATCCATTACCTGTGTAGGTCTCAGGACCACAATGAACATTCAGTCTTCCATCAAAAAAGAGGTCTTTGTCCCTTGTAATGAGCGGCTGCTGGTGGCAGTGGAGGTGCAGAGGAGGAAGAGGAAGAGGATATCCTTCCTGACTGGAGCCAAAGGAGACTATGTCACGTTCATCTGTGTGTCAGGTAAAATCTGACTGCATAGATCATGTATCTGGGGAACATTGTTGAAGGGCGCACAGTCAGTGATGTACACACATGGAGCTAATGAAGGGAGATTCAGCTCTTGGATGTATGTAGAACATCCTGTTAACCTGTATGTGGTTAACATTGTGAAAAAGTCTCGTTAACCCAGATTATTACCTTTATCTAAACTAAGGTCCATCTGGCAAAAAAATCATATCACAGTCACATTCCATGGTCTTAATCATGATCAGCTTTCTGTTTTTATTTTTTTTGTACAAATCCTTTATTGTACAAATTCTACAAATCCTGTACTTATCCTCCAAATCCAAATTGTACTTCATATCTTTCTACCACTTGAACGCTTTTTCAAGTGCTTGTTTGCTGGCATTATTCTTCACCCACAATGCTATTTTTTGTGTGCTAACTGTGTCACAACCAATGTCACTTTTGGTTTATTTCATATTGAGTGTTGGTTTGGACAGTACTGTTATTATCTTGCTGAGTAAGTGTTTTGATTTTAAGGTTCAGTCGCTGCTGACTGGATAGACCCAGTTAACCTGGCAGGAGATACAGAGGAACTTCAGCCCAAGCACAGACTGACAGACACTCCATTCTCTTGGACTATAGCTGGTGGCACACAGATTTTGTTTCCCTGGTGGAGAACCTGTGTATGTTATGCTATTGCAAACTCACAGAGACTGAAGAGTGGAGTGAGGACTTCCGTCACTAGTGGGTTGGCTGCTAGTTTTATGGTAGACAGTAATTATAGCTGACAGTAGTTATAGCTAACACAGTGTTTTCTCCTAAAAAGTAGATCATAGATCAAAGTAAGATTGTCTACAATATATCATCATCACATAGTACACTCCTAATCTAAATCTGACCAAAACTGAAACCAGAAAGTCCTGAGAGCAAATGTCTCCCAGCAGACAGTCTCATAGATCAGTGACAGCTGTGATAACTGGTCAGTCATGTATCTCCTCCAGTAACAAAGAGCCAGCCATGTCAGTTGACCAGCTGGAAGTGATTTTCATGCCAAGGTGAGCACAGAGCAGTGCAGAGAGACATTTAAAAAGAAGGCAAAACACAAAGTGTTACATGGTCACTTTAAAATTTTGTGAGGAAGGGAATGGGAGAATGTTGGGGGAATGTTGACCCATAAGTGGTGACATGTAAATGAAAATGCAGTAGACCATTTCACAGCTTGAGACTTTGAAAAAGAAAGGGCATTTAATTTATCTATTACTGTTAATGTAAATAAAATCAGCGTAAATTAAAAAAAACTGTGTGAAGCTTCAGACACAGACTTATCAATGAAAAGTCATTTCTCATGTTCACAGGGATGAACAGTACTGTCATATCTTACTGTAGATTCTGTTTCTGAGCAAAGGTAACCCGAGTGCAGCTGAAAACACTTCAAACATGCAGATAGTCTGAATCTGTTTCAGTTACTGTATATTAACTTACTACAAATCACGGTTGCTGTTGAACAAGATTTTTCACATGTAGACATTTGAAAATTTAGACTCTGCTTCAACAACCTTGATTCTTTTTGAGCTGAAATTCCCTCAGAGCACCACTGACAATGGCTTTTCATATTCCTCATGAAGTGAAAATCAGCTGGTCTGGCATTTGAAGCTCAGTTTTTAGTACCAAACTGATAACTCCACTCAGAGTTCAGGGTTAGTGAGCAGAATAGACCCGGTTTAAGACTTAAATGCCAAATGCTGGTTTCATTTTCAGATTGTTACATTGCGACTTGAATATTGCTTTCCTTTAAAATTTGGTTAAATTGCTAATTTCAACAATTCATTAAATATTTTTCTATATAAAAATTAAATATGACAGTATGAAAGTTCACTGACATTGTTGTAAATCTAGCAAAGTAATCTAGTTTTTGTATATGATCTTATATAGTGACCAACACCAGGCCACATCAGCTCCTTGTTACAAAAGTGAAGCAGTTTGGTGGCTCCCCCTCCTTTACAAGGAGGTCTCAGTGGACAGTGGAGAAGCTCAGACAGGTGAACGGCATCAATCCTAACAAGGTGAGCAGCATCATTTCTGAAATAACACATTTGTGAATCCACATAAGTAACCTTGCAAGCACTTTATTAGGAAGACTTGTGCAGCTGCTTGCAACCAATAGTGTGGCTGCAGCTTATAAACAGCCATGTTTAAGATCTAGATGAAGAGCTTCAGTGAATGAGGGAAAATGTGATTTGATTGTGTCAGCAGCTCTGCGTTGTTGACAGAGGTTAGAGGAGGATGGATGGACTGGTTGGAGCTGACAGAAAGGCTGTGGTCACTCAACAACTGTGCTGACCATGTCAGGTTCCACTTCCTGTCACCAAAATATAAACTGAGGCTGTAATGGATACAGATTGACCAACCTTTGAAGGCCTGGTCAGGCGGATCCGGATTTGTGCTGAAGCAGTAGATTCAAAGGTCAGAGTCAGCCTTACTGGTGTTAACAGTCTAGGCTGCTGGTGGTGGTATTATGGTGTGGGAATGTCTTCTTAATAACAATCAATCATGGTCTGTATGTCATAGTCTGAGTATTGTTGCTGATCATGTTTATGGCCACAGTTTATCAGCTTATCCAGTTTATCCAGCAGGATAATGCTTCACATCACAGAGGGCTTCACCAACATGACAATGAGTGCGGAGAACTTCATTAGCCTCTGGCAGTCTCCAGACCTGAATCCAGGAGACACCTTTGGGATGTGGTAGAATTGGAGATTGGCACCATGGAAGCTGAAAAATCTACAAAAATGATATGATGTCATGTCAACATGTCTGTACACTCTCCCCTCTTGTGCCCTGCCCTTTCAGGACTGCCCTGAGTTTGACCTGGTGTTTGATAATTCTGTGGACCAGTGGGTGGCCAGCTCATCAGCAGAGAAGTGTATCTTTGTCCAAATTCTGTACCATGCCTGCCAGACCTACTGGGAGGGTAAAGCCGGGCCTCTGGACAAGGCTGGGAAGCTGGTCAAGCAGAGTCCCCAGGGGAGACTGAGTCATGGTGCTCACCGTGATACTGGAGCTGGTCCCATTGACTCCTCACCAGGCTCTGCATCCAGAACCCTGCTGGTCCGACGGAAGAGCTATGTTCCTCCCAGACAGACAGAGTTCATCAACTGTCAGTCTAAACTCACAGGAGGTAATTATAACTGGTCTTCATGACTCATGTTTAGTCCATATGTAAATGACTCCACTTGAAACAAGCTATCTTTGTTTTTTCAGATGCCCGCACCATGAATCTGGTCATCTATCGCTGCAAGGCCTTCTTGAATCGTATGAAGAAAATGATCGTTGCAAAGCAAAGGCGCTCCCCAGGTCTTGTTTGCTGATCATGTTTCCTAGTTAAGTCAGGGATGATAGTGAGTGATGTTATTGTGAGATTGGATTAAAATAAACTGTTATAGGACCAGGTTTGTTTGGAGTTTGACCCACTGTAAGGATTGAAAGTCAGCCTCTGCTCTCTTTTACATGTTGCCCAGTTTTAATAATGCAACTGAACTGCTGTACATTGTTGATGGAAACAATGGCTTAAACTGCTTGGAATCAAAACAGAGACTCACCTCATGTGATGAAACATATACACCTGTATGGCTATGGGCCTTTGTTAGGTCACCCTGGAAACATATACACTTACAATGTTATACTGTCTATTTTAAACTTTTGAGACGGTCACTGGGACAGGAAGCTATAATATTGGCCTTAGGTCTTTGTCATGACTTTGTATTGTATAGTGTATTGTAAAGACATGAATGACTCTGGCCTGTGTGATCAGTATAGGTACCATCACTGCTGCACCTGGGGGAAAGCAGGAGGCATTCATGGGCAAAGGGTGGTGTAGGTGGGTTCTGTTTCCCCACCTTGCAGTAGAAAGAGCCCTAAGCTTTGATTCTAAAATACATTTACTATTTCTGTCATAACAATGTGCTCTCTGAAACAGTTTGAGGTTTGTGTCTGTACTGCTTGTGTGCAACTCTAAGAAGTGTTAATGTTCATCTTCTCACCTTTCCTGCCAACTTCCATGTCTGGTCAGGTCACATGATCCTCGGCTTGTGTGTGATTTTCTTCTCTGTCTTTTTGTCTATTGTCCTCACTGTGGTGCACCTCTCTGCTGTAGCAGAAAGGCCTCTCTGTGGTGTAGCAGTCCAGTGAGAGGACACTTTGTGTATTTCGGAGGTGGATACAATAGCCAGTCTTCATAAGGCTGAAGGCCCTGAGACAGAGGGGGAGCCCGGCGCCCCATTGAACCCACTGACAAGGGCAGTGTAACGCGTGGGAGATGTGCCAGGCTGCAGCCAAGCACCAAGTTCAAAAACACTTCATGCTTAACCTCAGTTGACCTGTTGCATGTGGTGTCATTGATCTGACAGCTGACTACACTATCATGCTTCATCCAATCTGACAGGGAAACTATCATTTTACACTTGGCTGAGTGATATCTCTGTGTCTTTGTGACTTGTCATCAGCTGTGAAAAGTGTCATCAGTTTTTCACTACAGGAAAACAAACAGTGAGCTGCCATCAGCCTCCTCCTGAGCTACAAACATCAAGTACATGTGGGACCACTGTAAGGTCATTAGATCAATTAGTTCATAGCGGATGTTGACCTATCCTTAGAGCATTAACAGTAATCTGTGTTTCTTGTACATTTCCATGTAAATATGTATATACTTTTTTGTGTATATAAACAGGTCAGCATTTCACAGGGACTGCTATGAGTAATGTTGTCCAAAGAGTGAATGTAGCTCTGGGGGAGCGTGGAGACAGACTGACTCGTACTGAGGACAAGACTGTGGAGCTGATGCGCAAAGCTCATCAGTTTGCAGACAGTGCCCACAAGGTGAAAAAAATACACAACTACATATAACACACACCCCTTTTATTATCAATAAACATATGATGATGTTGCATATCTGAATGTGTATTTATATTTCCCCATTCAGCTGGCCCTGAAGTATTCGAAGTAGAGTCTGTTGGAGGATGAGGATGAAGAATCCTCTTACTCAACACTAACACAGTCTGGTGGTATGACCCCAGAAGATTCAAAGGAGACGACTAGAGAAGAGTCTCTGGCATGGACTGGTACTAAACCGCTTCTTTTAAAACCCATTGATTATCTGATAATCTTGATCTGTTGGAGACTCCTTTGCCCTGCCATCTGATGATCTTCTGCGTTGTGTTCATTCTGTTTCACATGAATACTATGCTGTTTGAAGAGAACAAGCCCAAGTTATTGTGTTTTAAACATTATTTTGAAGCCATTGCAGATCTTCCTGTGACAGCCTCACTTAGATATGAGTGACAGGTGGTACTGCTCAGAGTGAATGATTCTGGAAAAGTATCCAGGCAGGATTTCATTACATTTATTTTCACTGAATATCTAATTTGATTCTAACATTTGTCATCACCACTTGTGGCTATTATTTCTGTTCATGATATGTGTGTATGTGTCCAGTATAGAGTCCAGTGTATAGTACAGTTTAATGTTGTCAAACCTGTGTGGGGTTAGGGTTAGGTCTTGAGCATCATTCTGTTATTTTATGTTCTGTCTATTGTTGTGTTGTCTGGTCTGTGTGTGTCTTCTCTGTTTGTACTAGAGTCTGGTCTGTGAGCAGAGTGAAGGTGGCCATGTGGGTCAGAGACCAATCTGAGTAAAACTGGTCTTTGTCTTTGTTGAAACTTCTATGTGTTGTATTTTCCCCTGAAGTTTGGACCAGAGGGGATTCATTCATTCTAACCAAACATCACCTGTATGTGTTCGTTGATTTAGCTACAGTTTTCATGTGTATAATGTAAATCTCTCTGATCTATTAACCTACTGACAATGCTCCCCCTTCTCTTATTGAATTAAATAAGCCTGGACCAGTGTTTTGAGCAGTGCATTTGTTACAGTATTACACTCCTCAGCTCTGTTCAGCTTTTGACCACCAGATGGCACCCAAGCAGCCAAAACACACAGCAGCACCTGTATCTCAAGTATAGCTGACCACAGTTTTGTTGATGGGAAACCAAGGTCTGTCAGATCCATCATTTATCAAATATTCACTGGTGACACATGTGACACACTGTGAAAACAAATGAGAATGCACACCAGAGCAACTGACACCAGGTTGAAGAACGAGTAGAAAGACTAATTTCTTCTTATGTAGATATATGTTAGATTTCAGAAAGCTTTTGCATATACTATTTATATTTGCTGGCGCATATTTATGCTGTGCAGCACTTTGGACAACTCACATTGTTTTTAAATTTGCTATATAAATAAAATTTAAGTTGCATTGAGTATACTCAACTGCACAACCAAATACACATGTGCATGGCAAATGCACACAACTTTCCATAATACATGTAATTATAATAATACATCTATGCAAAGGTATTGCAGCAACACCGTTGTGCTGCACGTCTTTCCAGCTTATGCGTGTGTTCATGAAGATGTTTTCTGAATTTGTCTGAATGTTTTTACACCATACATTTTTCAGGTGAGAAAAGGCAAGGCAAGGCAAGGCAATTTTATTTGTGTAGCCATTTTTTAAAAACAGTTTGTTCCAAAGGGCTTTACACAGCATCATTACAACATCCTCTGCCCTTAGACCCTCACATTGACCTAGGAAAAACTCCCAAGAAAACCCTTAACAGAGAAGAATTGGAGAAACCTCAGGGTGAGCAACAGAGGAGGGATCCCTCACCCAGGATGGGCAGACGTGCAACAGACGTCGCATACACAAGAAAACAGTTTACAACACAGAATATGGGAAAACATGGAAAGAGCTGATGAGGGCAGCTTCTGGTGGGCAGGAAAGGCAGGGGGAGTAGCAGGGGGAGAGGCAGGGGGAGAGGGAGTACTGGATGGCAGACTGGTTCATGAGCAGGGCAGATTAACAGCAGGAGAGATCTGTGGAAATACAGAGAGAGTGTGAGACACCAAGGCCAAACTACACGGTGCAACAAATAATGACAGTTCAAAATGTGTGAGAGGAGAAGGGGGGGGGTAGGACTTCATGTAACCTGATGTGTCCCCCAGCGGTTTAAGCCTACAGCAGCGTAGCTATAAAATGG